>JABUQX010119472.1:17500-34294 GCA_015478945.1 Trachelipus rathkii | reverse complement strand
ATCCACTACTGGAAACTTTACACATGGCAAACACTATTTTAAATTCCTTAAAAAGTTCTTTAATTCATTAAATTTCAAAATTTTCTTGATAACTGTAAACTGTATAAAATTATTATTTATTTTGAGTTTACATTAAAACTCATAAAAAAAATAAAAAGAGATACTATAATATATAAACTCTATCTGAAAAAAAAAAAGTTTACTTAGCTAATTTCACCCAAAAAAAATAATGCATAAGAAAAGTTTTATTCAACATTAACCTATAATGAATACTAATGAAGCTTATTTACCTTTCATATTTTGAATACTAGGAATACTAGATATATAATATATAATAGTATATTATATATATAAATATTATTATACAGCATATCGTATATCTCTGAGATAAATAAGTATCTTGCTAATATGTATAACATATAGATTTTTTTTTTACAGAGATATAAAAACACCACCACTCACGGGCAGAGCCCTAATCTAGGAGGGATACTCAATTAACGTCCCAGCAGGACGACGCCAGCCCAAGAGAGAGAATAGTCATTATTCTCCCCGGCCGACTAGTTCAACTGGGACCCTCGTTAGTTGGCCCGAGTCTCTAACACTGAGCTACCTGGCCTTTTTTATAAATAAAATAAAATAAAAAAATATATATTAATATATATACATATTAAGTAACAGCCATAAATACAAAGACATTAATAAAACACACGCAATAACAATATAAATATTAACATTTTCGAGCAGATTCTAATAAACCTAAGCCTTATCTATTCTAACACAAATTCACTATATTTCCCTACACTATCAATCACTACTAATTTTATTTCCAATAATATTAACTGTCATTTTATACTTATCATTACTATCATCATTATCACCATTATTATATTATTATTATTATCATATTATTTTATTATATTCATTATTATTATATTATATATCTATTATTATTATTATTTTATTATTATTATTATTATTATATTATTATATCACACCACCCAAAAAAAAAAAAACACTACAAAAAAACACAATAATTCACTATATACTATATACATTTACTATACTTTTATTTTCTTATCAGTTGTTCAATATTATCCCCACTAGATCACATTATCACTTACAACTACGTATAATTTATTATCACATACATATAAAATTTCCAATTATTAACCAATATTAAATATTTTGCCTTGTCCAACATTGCACGGAAGTAAAGGTTCTGAGGTGGTTTTCTTCTTTGGACAAAGATCAAGAATGCGTCACCGAAAAAAATCAAATTCTAGAAGTATTTCAAGGAGATTTTATTCATCATTTGATCAGATGACCAAGTAGATCCCAAGTAGATTCAAAATTTTCGAAAAAAGAACAAATATCGAATATAACGTCGCTCCACACCCAATTATTATTTATTTATTAATCTTAACAAATTAAGGATTTAAAAATCCAAAGTAAATTTATAAAATCGCGTAAATTATTTTTCGCGTTTTCTTCTAAAAATTTTTATTTCCTTTAACTAACAGTTCTTTAGCCTTCCAATCTCCAAAAGTACATAACCCTCTCCGGGCAATAATATACTATTATAAATATATAATAAAAATTATATATATATATTAATAATATATATAATATATATATATATAATGATATAGATAGGAGAGATAGAGAGAGAGATGAAGAGAAGGAGAGAAGAGAGAGAAGAGAGAGAGAGGAGAGATAGAGAGAGAAGAGAGAGAGTAGAAGAGTTTATGGGGACAGAGAGAGAGTGAAGATTATTATAGAGAGAGAGAGAGAGAGAGAGAGAAGAGAGAGAAGAGAGAGAGAGAAAGAAGAGAGAGAGAGAGGAGAGAGAGAGAGGAGAGAGAGGGAGAGAGATGAGAGAAGGAGAGAGAGAGGTGAGAAGAGAGAGAGGAGAAGAGAGATCTAGAGAGAGAGAGAGGATGAGAGAGGTATAAGAGACGAGGGAGAAGAGGAGAGAGACGAGAGAAGAGGAGAGAGAGACTTTTATATATATATATGAGAGGGAAGAGAGGAGAGAAAGAGAGAGAGAGAGAGGAGAGATTATATATATAGAGATTCATCATTAAAAGTCAAAATTATCATTAAGAATTTATACAAAAAAACCTAATTCCCTGCTTTAGCTGTTCCCAACCTCTATTCCTAATGTTGCTGTGCACAAGTCCAAAATTTGAAAATACCCTTTCAACATTAGCAGTTGATGAAGTTGTTGACAATATGCTTATTATTTTATATATGACCTTCTCATCTAATTTTTCTTTGAGAGATCTGTACCAAGATGAAGGAGTCACTGCTAACAACAGAGACTCATCAAATAGGTAACTTTTATGAAATGGAGGAGAATTTGCTCTTAATTTATTCCAAAAATTCCACTGCTTTTTAATACTCATCCTCTGGAGGGAGTTACTGTGGCTGATTCTGTAGTGTTAAAAATACTATGCCAATAAGTGAGGCTTGTTTTCAAGGTATTTTCCTGATTTGATTACCTCCTTTTACTTTTTCTTTAAATCTTTGTCTGTGGCACTAAGCTGTCCTAGCTCCATATTCATATTTTCCAAATATAAACATCATCAGTTAGTTTACAGTCATTGCCTTCTAGCGCTTGGTTGATGCTGTGGCCACACACCCCACAAATGAGTTTTATTATACTTTTGAAAGTTGCATCGAAGTACAAAATGAAATCCTTCAACGAGCCTACCGAAATAAAGAATCATGTTTAAACATGTTTAAAATTAATATATATATATATTAATATAGGTGATATATATATTAGTCTTAAATAAAATATAATAATAGAATAGATAAATATATATAATATATATATATATATTATATAGATATATATATATATATATATATATATATATAATATATATATATATGATATATACATTCTCACAATAATAATAAAAATCCGCAGAAAATTTTTTATGCCTTTTATTACTCTTCGATTGAAAAATTTAGAAAACCATATCAACATGCTAAAGAAACATTAATAATATTTTTATTTGCGAAAAATGTTTGATAATATTTCAATATGTTTAAACGTCATTGGTTTTTTATATTATAACCATGAACAGATGCCATGCAGAAACCTTAGTTTTCGTTGCAGCCACCTATATATATATTATACTTATATAAGTTAGATATATTTATATATAATAGATATATATATAGTATATAGTAATATATCTTAGTAATATATATAATATATATATATTTATATAGTAGTATATGATATAGTAATATATAAATATAATATATAATATATATAGTATATATATATTATATAATTTCATTACTCGACCACATATCCTTCAATCCCGAGAAAATATATGGTAATTGGTTTGACTTAGTCGTAATTGAGTTAAAGAATAATCAATTTTTTCCCGATAATCGTTTTTAATACCTTTCCCACTCATTTTTGATGACGTATGCGCTGGGTGTCTCATATCAATCGTTGTTTTAGGGACGAAACGGCTGTTAGCGGTAATGTTAAGATGTGTTAATTATTATCACAGATTTTACTGTGGTATATCTTAGCAGAACTTATTATATATACTTATATTATTTGACCTAACGAATTTAACCTATATATATGACAGTTTTATAACAACATGCATTTTCATAGGAGTTTAGAAACATCGATTATTTATACAAAAATATATCTCTCTATATCTCTAAGAATTTCTTTATAATTAATTATATATATATATATATATAAATATTATATAATTATGTAGTAGTAGTGATTATAGTGTATATATATAGATTATATATTATTTTATATATATATATATATATATATATGTTATAGTATATGTAGTATTATATAAGTATATATAGATCAATTAGGAATATTATATATACGTATATATTAAATATATAATATAATATAATTATTATAGGTAATATATATATATATATTATATATATTGGATACACGAGCTTCTGAAGAACTTCCAGTCACATATTTACTCCGTTGAGAAGTGTTCGTTCGACACTTTTAAACCTTAGTTTAACTCTGATTATCTTGTTCCGTTTCTCCTCAGGGATACTACTTCATAAAATTGTTTTCTATCAAATTCAGAAAGTCACGTTTTGTAAATTTCATCTCGGAATTACACAAAATTAGCTCGTCGATACCATAAAATCTTCCCATCGTAAAAAAGAAAAGAAAAAAACATTCCTTCTGGTTCCTCTACCATCAACTCTTTCTGTTATTAGCAATTTTGAACCGTCAACTCTAAATTTGCTTGTTCCTCTCTCCCTCTTCTATTTCCAATGGTAGTACTGCTGTCGTAGCTTCTGCTAAAACTGAAGTACTTGCTCAAACTTTTGCTTGTAATTCCTCTTTAGGCGATTCCGGAGCAATACCTTCTCTCCACCTCCCTCAAACTCATGTAAGATGTTATCTCTCTTGTGGTCCTCAAAACTTTTTCTTCTTAGCTTGCACAGTGCATTGGCAATCTGTTTCGTCTCTGCCTATAAACCTCAACCATTTTCTCCTATTAGAGGTCTGCACTTATTTAATTTATGCTAAAGAAGGGGAAACCCTGTCAAATATTAGCTATCGTCCTATTGCTTTAACCTCTGTGCTTTCTAAAGTTTTAGAATCAGTCCTTAAGTTGAAGATTTATAGAAACATCCTTAATCTGCAAATCTTATCTCTGATTGTTAGTTTGACATCTGTAAAGAATACTTGAATAGTGATCTTGTTTCCGTTCTCTCTGAATATTCCGCACTAAGGTGAATCTTTTCCTGTGGCGCTAAAAATATCGAAGACTTTCAATAGTCCAACCATAAAGCTTTATTTAATTCCTAAAATTTCCTCTTTTGGTATCAAAATTCTCTGAGAAGGTAGCATGAAACTACTAACCTCTGATCTTTCTCGCAATCTAATTGGCTTAAAGAAAGCATGGTTGTTTTTAATGCCACAATAACTTTTACTTCATCTATATACTTGATATAATCTACCACAGAACTACAAATATCTTCTTTGAAAATACACGTCACTAACCTCCTTATGATCTTAATATTCTTAGTATTTTCTTTTTTCGTGATCTTTCTTTGAAGAATAAACTATTTATCTTCCTAACTAGTTCTTAAATCATATTAAAGCCGTTTACGTTTTTGCATTTGTGCTAAAAAAATACTTAAGTTTGCGTTCGTTTTTGTCAAACAGCGCAAAATCGTAAAAAAATGCTCACCAAACGTAAAGAATTTCCCTAATTCTGTGTAATATAGAATAAAATTCTGTATAAAATAGCAACCTTAAAGAATTAAGGAAATTCCTAACGTTTGTTGAGCATATTTTTTACGATTTTTCGCTGTTTGATAAAAACGAAAGCAAACTTGAGCGTATTTAAAGAATAAATTTCCCACATCCCCAACTCCTTCCATCTTGTTCCCGTCGAACTGTAGAGTAAGCTACATATATTATGATATTACAATGAAAGGGATCGTGTGTCATCATCATCATCCTTTCGAAAACTCTTACCTAGACTTAACTGCTATGCTCAATCTTAAATGTACTCTACAGGTAAAGTGTGGAACACTCCCTTTTTTTATTATACAACTTGTTTTTAGTTTGCCAATTTCAATGCCAATTTTAATGCCAATAAATTTCGGTGAAATATGTAAGCCTCTCGCATTTGTCTTCTGTATATATTATATATATATATATTATATATATATATATATATATATATATATATATATATATATATTATATATATTATCTTTAATAATATATATAGTTTATTTATATATATAATATATATAATATATATATATAATAAATATATATATAAATATATATATAGATATTATATATTATATATATATATATATATATATATTGTTTCATCACTTAACCCATTATCATCTTAACCCATTGTTTTTCAATACTAACAACCGTTTCTTGTTTTTTTTTTTTCTATAATGTCACCACCACTCACGGGCAGAGCCCTAATCAAGGAGAGGGTGTTATTATTAATATTATCACTATCACTATCATTACCATTATCACCATTATTATTATTCACTAGGCCTATCTAATAATATCTTGATCCTCATCACTATCAATGGTTAGATTCTTCTGAACAAAATAGAAGCTTCCTTCAATGCCTAGCCTCATATCGGTATTTCCTCAGATAGAATCTCTTCTTCGTCAAATAAAAATTGGGATGATCGTTGATTCCCTCATTAATTACGTAGTTATACAACATTCTCCCATTTTTTAATAAAAAAATACTGATTTGTTTATGAGTTAGCAATTTCTCACATCACTAGTTTGAAAGTCCTTTTGGTATTTTTTAAATCTTTTAAGTGAAATAAAATATTATAATTTGTAATTCAAAAGATAATTTTTCTGATTTCTGTTTCAGATTTATAAATTTTCAGGAATTTTGAATATCTTCAATAAAATATGGACAGAAAATTTACGTGTTTTGAGTATGATTTATCTCAAAACTTACTCACCTACAAGAACATTTTTTCTCGAAATTTTTTACATTGTACTTCCGATGAACTTGTCCCACTCTATTATCATTCTTTGATATTGTCCGTTGTTCATGTTTATAAAGATTCAGAAATGATTGAAGAAATTAAGAGTACAATTAATTTTCTTGAAGATCCTAAAAATCTTACTGCTAGAGATATTATAAAAATGATAAAGCTAGAATCAAAAGCGATGTTAAAGTACGACGAATACTGTATTTCTAAATCTGTTGACAAAGATAATATAATACCAAATAAACTTCAAATTCACAATGTGTTAATGCAGATATTTGACTTCCTTATTAAAGATATCTTGTGCGACTCTATACATGTAAATATATACCTTAAGAATTTAGCATTTACTAGTCAAGGAACCATTAACTTGAAAAAGACCATTCTTCGAATTTTGAGGGAATCATCTTTAACACTAATTGAAAAATTTGAAGTAGCGTGTCACTATTTTATAGATAACCGTACCATTACTAATTTATATCAATCTGATAAAAGTGACGAAGAGGAAGATTATTTCGCTTCTAACCCCAAGTTCATTACAAGTTCATATTACTGGACGTGGCAAATTCACGGTACCCGAAAGCTAGTGACAGAAACTAGTAGTTTTAATTTACAATCTGGAAGCGCTTGGAGCCGCGTAGACTTTCAAAATGACGTTGCAATGCAAATTATTTTCCAAAAAGCTATTGAAGATAATAATGAAGCAGCTGTTCAGCATTTATGGATTAATCATATATCAGAAATGTCTATAAAAGAGGGTAATTTAAGTGACGCAATTAAGCTCTCATTTTCTTCCGCATCAAAAATTAATATTTGCATATATTTACTTTTTCAAATCCAGAACCTTGAACTACATAGCCTTTTAAAAGACGTCACGTATGAAATCATGAAAAATATAATTAAAACAATTAGATGGCATTGTATATTCATAGAAATTTTCAAGGAGCTGAAGATTTATTTAAGTTCAGAAGTCATTGCAGAGTTACTGTATAGGTTAATAGAGTCTCATTGTTGCGATTATCAGATAGGAATTACAATTGATAGTATATTACCAGCATATTTGAATTTAATGCCCAAAAGTGCTAAATCGGTAGCAAGAGCAAATGGTGGGAAATTAGAAAAGGTTTTATTACAATTTATTAATATTGGAGAACATCGGATACATTTTTTATTAAATGAATTGTTTCGGAATAAACAAGATAATCATGAAAATGAATTGAAATATTTTTTTTGCGCTGCGTATGGAAAGAGTTTTTTTTACAGAATTAATTAAAATGGGGAAATTTGAGCTTCTAGAAAATATCTTAAAGTATAACATTAAAGCCAGCGATGTTAAAGAAATAAAGAGCTTCATGAACATCCAATATGTTTATCCTATTTGCAAAGAGTTTATAAAATCCCGCCAATTTGAAAAACTGTTCTCCTTCATAGAATGGTGGTCTCGATCTTTATCCTCTGACCAAGCTCAATCTTATAAGAATGAAATTATGGAAATAAATAAAACTAAGCTGCAAGAGGATCTTATTAAATCTCTCGATGATTTTAACGTGTTCCTAATTTGGTATTTTAGATTAGAAGAGTTCACTTCGGAAATAATTAATGAAAGAAACTCAGTTTAGAGGTGTTCAAAAGGTAAAATATAATATGGATTTTGAAAATAAATATTTAAAATTAAAATTAAATTAAAATTCCGTTGAACAAAATTTGAATTTAACTGCACTAGTTTTCAAATGACTACCATGTCAATAGGTTTGATTAATTTCTTTTAATTAAACTTATTCTTCAGCTTAAGATAAAATTGTTTTCAAATTATTCAAACACTTTACTGGTGCAAGTAAAAATTTCTGAATGATAACAATTGCTTTAAGCTTTTAAATTTAGAAATTTTAAACGGAAATTTCTCAAACTCTGTAATAATGGAAGAGCATGAATTATATAATGAAATTTAGTTATAACAATTCATAGTAATCGTGAAAGAAAAGTTTATAGTTTAATGAGAGTAGAGCTGAGAAGACAGAAGACAGCCTGTCTTCTGGTGTCTAAAATAAAAAGGAAAAAGAAACGCAAAAAAATAGATAAAAAAAAATAAAAATTGACAAATTAGTTGTTTTTTTTTAAATAGTATATAAAATTAATTATAGTTACTGTGGATTGTGTGTAATTATATCTAAATTATCTTCGCCAAATTAGCCTGTCGAAAGAGATTCTTTATTTATAATTTAAAATTTGGCATAAAGTGTTATTGAATCAATATTTTATTATTTTTTAATAGAAATGTATAAACCCATCTAAAATGTCACTAAAATTTGTCATTAGAATACCTTTAACGATATGTTTTAATATTTTAACTTTTTTAAGTAAAGGAAATAAAAGTCATATAATTAAAAATTGTTTGTAAATTTTCCTAAAAATTAAAAAATTCTTAAGAGCATAATCACTTTATTCTAATACAAATGCTGTTTTTTTATTAGCTTATTTTGTCATTGATGAATTATAATAAAAAATAATAATTATTAATAATAATAATTATATTAATTAAAATTATTATAATTATTATAGAAATCCTATATCAGCTTTTGTTTTAATTGAAGTTTTACTTTTATCTTCCAGTTCCCGGAATATTTTCTTCTACTTTCCATTTAATTTTCTTAGAAGTACTCTAGAAAATAATTTAGAAAGAAAGTATGAGGCTTATTTATATTTATTAGTTCTTGACCGGTTTCGTCCGTAAACCTCAGACATCTTCAGAGTTTCAATTCTAACAAATGAATGAATTATTTAACACAAGAAATAAGATAATAAATTATTACATTTTAATTAGCATTTCATATTATATTTAATCTAAAGGCCATTACGTTAAACTTTGTTAATATTTGGTTTGTGATATCTTATGTAATAAGCTTCAGATATTTTTAGTTTTAGCCCTTCGCATAAGGAGTGTAAAATTTTAAATGACTTTGATATATAGGGTACAGTTGTATTGTTATGCTCATTCAATAAATGTTCATAAAAGCGGTGCTGGTATGCCTCATCTGTTAATCTATTAGTCGTGTAACCAATATACGTCGACGTACCACTCAGATTCGGGACAGTGAATTGGAAAAACACGACATGTGACAATATGAAAGGTCATCCTTAGTAGAGAAAAAGGAAGAAAGTTGTTTTGTTTTGTGATATACTTTAACTGTGCTTTTTGAGTTGCTTGTAGATTTAATGTGGATGTTAATAAGGCTGCGTAGCATTTTCCTTTTTATCGAAATCTTTTGCATTTGAAGTTTTAAAATAAAAGTTAATGCTTTCAGAGATATTGCTCGTATTGTCCTATTTTTGTGGTTTATTGATGGTTTTGTTTATTATTTTCTCTGTTAAATTTCACGAGTGGTTACAGTTTGATCATGATTTACTCTACCTTCAGTGTCAACATCAAATCTTGAAATAAGACTTAATAAATTGCGCTGATGGATTGAGGAATAGAACTTTTCATCTAACATATGTACTAAATATTTAAACTCGGCCACTTGTTCCAGTCGCTCACTATCTAACATAACTTCACACCGCGGACTCTCCACACTCACTACCATAACCTTACTCTTATCTACATTTACTTTCAAACCCCTCCTTTTTCACACCCTGCCAAACCGCTCTACCAATCCTCTCAAATTCTTTTCAGATTTGCAAAACAAAACCAAATCATCCACACATTACAAGTATGACATCTTCCACTCACTAACACCTTTCACTGCCACCCCTACCTCTTCTTCTTTCATAACCCCATCCATAAACAAATTGAATAAGCAAGGAGACCTAACACATTCTGTCTCACTCAGCTATTAATATTAAACCAATCACTTTCAACTCTATTTAAATATTCTTGCACATGCTTCACTATCGTTATACATATTTTTGATTCCATTCGGAAGCCTACCACCAACACTATATATCACTAACCCCTGCCACAGAGCTTCCCTATTAATCCCAACATACGCCTGTTGCAAACCCATAAAATCTAAATACAATTTATTCTTCTTTTCTCTCATTTCCTCACTTTATTTCAATGTAAAAATTTGATCTACACATCCTCTACCACATCTAAATGCGTCTTGTTCTTCACAAGTCAGTAAATCAAATCAAAACCAAAAATACCACCATTTATCTTCCCTACAACACTTATTAAACTAATTCCCCTATAGTTCCAACAGTTCCCCTTATTCCCCTTACCTTTATATAACGGTACTATTGCTGCTCTCCTCCAATCCCTCGGATCCTTCCTCCCTCCTTAAATGCTTTGTTAGACAACTTCCAAATCCATTCAATCACCATCTTACCTCCATTCTTGATTATTTCACCAGTAATCATCTATGCCTGAAGATATACCATTCTTCAAATTTCTCACCCTACCCATTACCTCCTTAAAAGCCCTTTACCTTATCCCCAAAATATCTATTTCTTCTTGCACTTAAAAGCCCTTTACCTTATCCCCAAAATATCTATTTCTTCTTGCACTATCAAGCACACACACATTCACTATCACATCTTCATTACTGCCAATTTTATGCAGATTTTCGAAGTGTTACCTCCACATTCTCCCCATATCCATTTCTTCAGTTACAAAAACACCATTCCTATTCATTATTCTATGTAGATTCCCTTTATTTTTATAATTAACCTTTCGCGCTTCCTTCCAAAAGGGATTATTATTCCCTTGTAAGTCTATATTCATCCTCCTTCCAAACTGCTCGTTTGCTTCTTTTTTCTTCCTACGTATGCAACTTTTATTTTTTCATTTTTTCTCAATATATAATTCTAAACATATTTCTTGACAAATCTCATCCTTGGCTTTTAGTACAATCAACCACGCCTCTGTTTTACTTTAACCGATTGCATCACCTATTCATTCCACCACTCCCTGTTAACAATTTTACTTTCTACTTTGGCACATCTACATACTTCTCCTTTACTACTAATAAACGCTTCCTTCATTTGCTTCCAGAGTTGTTCAGTTTCATCTCCACATTCAACTGATTTATTTGCAAGTGCTCTTAAATACTTTTCCTTATTACCTTGTTTACTTAACTTCTCGCTCATAATTCTTCCCACTTCCTTTCTTATCACCTTCCTCTCCATCCAAGCCCCCACTAATTTAATTTTGCAAAAAAGAACATAATGATCCGGTAATCCCATCCCTAACCCCCCTCACTGATTTAACATCCATCACATACTCAAACATCTCCTTCTTCACCAACACAAAATCAATCATACTTTTCACTTCGATACTATCACTACCTACACCAACTCAAGTATACTTATGAATACTCTTGGTTTAAAGAAATTATTACTTACACACATTACTCTCTTCTCACAGAAATCAATTACCTCCCTACCATTCTCATTCTCTCAAGTCACCTAAAAGCCACATGTTATACCATCCCTTTTTTGATCAATTATCCAACCATTTACCTCGCCCAACACAATCAATCTGAAGCTCCTACTCATCCCATCTAAAACATCATTCAGATTAAACCAGAAAATAGCACCCTCCTTAATATCACATTCAGATGAACCATATGTCACAACCACATATGAATTGAGCTTTTCAAACTTAAATTTAACCATTAGAATTCAAGTACTCACACAAACAAAATACACCAGAGTTCTGTGCCTCAGGTCACTCATCAGAATCGCAACTCCTTCTCTCCCCCTCTAATTCCTTTCCTCTCCAGCACACACACATTTCACACCACAATACAAATCTTCACCGCTTCCTTTCATTATTGTTTCATTCATAGCGAGCAAATCAAATTTACCCTTTCTAAATGCTTCCATCACCTCTCTCCTCTTTTCCTCACCTTTGTTCCTCAGCATTCCATATAACCAGAAGTTTCATATAGTTTCGTCGGAAGATAGAAGTTCGCTTACGGCGATCATAACCAGGTTCGAGGCATACAAATATTACTAGGACATAAATAAGTGGTAGCTGGTTCCCAACCCAACTATCGCTGTCCCTTTAGTATTCTCCTGCGACACCCACAACATACGCTGTGGGACCTCTTTCTCTTTCACACACAGGGATACATGAAATAAGGGGCTTGTCTGTAATAGTAATAATGTATTATGATTTGTATTGCATGTGATACGGGGAGTCTACTCCTGTATAAAAAGAAAGTGGATATGATGAGCGCAAGAGGGCCGAACCATTTGCATTTACTCGTCATGTTACGACGCAAAGAACAAACGTATGGGTTATTTTGCATCCCTACTACCCTTATACAGAATTTATATATATATATATATATATATATAATAATTATATATTATATATATAGATATATATAGTATATTATAATATTAATATAATAAATATATATATATATATAATATATATATATATAATATATATAATATATTATATATTATATATATATATTACATATATATATATTATATATATATATATATATATATATATAAATTTATAATATATAATATATATATATATATATATATATATATATATATAATATATATATATATATATATATATATAATATATATATATATATATATATATAATATAGTATATATACATGTATATAAGAAATATATATAATGTATTTATATAAATATATATATATATATATATATATATATATATATATATGGCGGATGTGGTTTATTGTTTTAAACACACACTTAATAAAATAAATCTTTAAAATATTATTAAAACATGGAAAATCTTTATTTACTGAAGTATTGCTCACTATATTTCGCCAGCATTACGCGTGGCCTCTTCAGGTGAGGTTTTATAAATTTAAAAAGTCTTCTACGTTGACGAGAGAGGAACTGGAAGTTGCTATTAGTAAGATTAAAAACAAAAAATAATTTAGTTTGCAGATATGTTTTGGCAGAATTTTTGTGTTTGTCATGATAAATTTTGGTGCTTCATCTATATTATTCACCTGCTATCTTGAGAGTGTTTAACTGTTTTTAGCAATATGCATTCTATAAGTTTTAATATGTCAGTAAGTTACGAGTAATTGATGAGAAGGACGTTTGTTATTCATTCATTCAAAACGATGCTCACTACTCTCATTCTTAATCAAGGCTGAATTTTCGCTGTCGTCTGTCAGGTCATGTTTATGTTGTTGTGCCTTTGAAATCTATAGTTTCCCCAATATAAATTTTTGGGCAGTGATGACACGGGATTTTGTAGATGCATTGTGTGTCGGTGGCATTTTTTAATTTATTGGGTTTTAATACTTTTTTCAATGGTAGTGTGTTTGATGGGGTGGTGATGATGTTTTTTGAAATTATTTGCTTTAAGTTTTTCGATAATGGGAAAGGGACTGGTAGGTAAGTGATGTTGTCTTGGACCCTAAGATTGCGTGCGTGATAATATTTTTCTCTTGCTTTTTTTTAAGGCCTTTGAGATAATGTGGCTCGGGTACTGTAACTGTTGGAAATTTGAAAATAAGAAATTGTATTCTTTTTGTAAAGTTGAAGGGGATCAAATACGGGTCCTCTTAGGAAAAGGAATGAGAGAGTGCCTATTTTTGTCCTGATGGTATGAAACGAATACCAATGGATGTATTTGTTATGGGATGTTGGTTTTCTGTATATTGAAAAAAACAAAGAGGTGGGGTGCTCCAGTCTATTAATGTATCTAGGAAAGGAAGAGATTTGATGTTTGGTACTTCTATTGTAAACTGTAAATTGTTTTTGAAAGAATTGATGAGCGTGAGTGTGTTTTGTGGATTAATGTGATTGGGGACTGCACAAAACACATCATCCACATATCTAAACCAGTGGAGATATTCGAACAGAGGATGAGGGTAGAAGTGATATTTTCTACTAACTCCATGAACAAATTACTGATGATGGGGGAAAGAGGCGAGCCCCATGCTTAGACCATGTTTTTGTTTAAAATATTTCGTGTTATAGTGAAAGAAATTGTGTTCTAAAGTATGATTGACAAGTTTTTTTAACAGATCGAAAGGATATGTGAGGGTTATGTTTTTGTCATGTATATGACGCTCCAGTAAGGATAAGGTAAGAGGAACCGGCACAGAAGTAAACAGGGATACCGCATCGAAGCTAACAAATTGAAATGAATGTGGGTTGATGTTTTGCATTTTAGAAATAAATCGGTGGTTTGGTGATGTGTGAAGTTGAGATATTACTGATTAGCGTTTGAATTGTTCGGAAAATCATTTGAAAGTTTGTAAGTAATGTTGTTTCGTATTTGATATTATTGGTCGCACGGGGATAATCTGTTTATGCTTTAAATTGCTTGTTCTGCTAGAGCATTTTTTCCCAGGTGTTCTTTTCCTATTCTTGCAGTTTGCTTTGATTGACATTTTTTTCTTTTACCTCTACATTGCATATATATAATAATTTTTATCTTCAGAAAAAAATGAATACTGAAAAAACTGCTGATTACTTTACAGCTCAGATTTATGGATTTGTAAAAGCAATTTAAATTAAGTATTAAATTGTAAATTATTAACTAATAATTGTTCTGAAAAAGAAAAAATGAAAAGTTAAACTTTAAATAATTATCTATAATATTTACATAATTTTATAATCTTTTAAAGATCTCTAAACTCTAAAGCATTCGAACAGAGTCTGCTGGAGTCAGCAAGGAGTCGCAAGAGTCGCAATTTGCCGACTCTGACACCACACCTCCTCTCCTTCTTCAACTGCCGACACCGACTCCCCAGCCATGCTTGTGACTAGTGATTCCAGATATCTACATGTCACTGATTACTTAAGGTCGTATAAATAGATATAATATATATATAGATAGATATATATTATATATATAATATATATATAAATTATATATAAATATATATATAATGTGGTGTGTGTGTGTGTGTTGATGTGTGTGTGTGTGTGTGTAGTTGTTGTGTGTTGTGTAAGTGTGTGTGTGTGTGTTGTGGTGTGGTGGTGTGTGGTGTGTGTTGTGGGTGTGGTGTGGTGTGTGTGTGTGGAATGTGTGTAGTGTTGAGTTTATGTGTAAAATGTGTGACATTTTTTGAATGATGTGTGTGTGTGTGTGTGTGTGTTGTGGTGTGTGTGTGTGGTGTGTGTGTGTGTGATGTGTGGTGTGTGTGTTGTGTGTGTGTGTGGTGTGTGTGTGTGTGTGGATGTGTTGTTGTGTGTGTGTGTGTGTGTGTGTGTGTTGTGTGTGTGTGTGTGTGTGGTGTGTGTGTGTTCGTGCATATTTCTTTGAAATGTCATATCATATCGCCTGTTAATTTGGAATCAAAGAGGATGGAATTACTCTTCAGATTGCAAGAGTTTATTTTACAAATAGTTAATCTCCAACGGCACAAGAGTCACATACGCCCTTGTGTGGAGTCCTGTTGTCACATCTGGTGGGAGGAGTGAACTCTAGTTTCAGTCTTCTTTTTGATATGGATGAATCTAAGACTTAAAAACTAATAAACAGACACACACTCACACTCTGTGTGTGTATTTGTGTGTGTGTGCTGCGTGAAGATGGATCGACCTTTCTTTTATAGATATTGTTTACAGAGATCAGTTCCCTAGTGAGCCAAGTACTGGCATTTATATATATAACACTATGTTACAACATCCTCGAAGAAGAAGGTGCTCCTTCTGTTCATTCGACGTTTACGTGGAGATAAGCAAATACAGGCATGCTTTTTGTGGCACCTCCTCCTCTTTGGCCATCTTTATTCTGTGGAATTTCTTGAAAGAATCAGATTTTCATTTTAAATTTAACATTTCGCAATTGAAAATGTGTTTGCGCTTACGTAATAGATTTGCGTTAGGATTAATATTGGCTGGATTTTCTTTAATCGTTTTTCTTTGTCGCAAATTTGAAAAGCTTTTCGTTCGCGCGTGTTTTAATATATAATGTGTGTGTGGGGGGGGGGGGTAGTTTAATTAAAGGTTGCAATTTATTGAAGAACCTGGCAGAACGCAAATTAATGAACAGCATCCCCTTGACACCACCCCTCAGTTATATGGTGAGAGAGTAATATATGTATATATATATATATATATATATATATAATATATATATATATATATATAATATATATATATATATATATATATATATATATATATATATATATATATATATACTATATACTATATATTATATAATATGAGTAGGTGTGTATGAGTGTGCAGGTGTTGTGTGTGTGTTGCAAGTCATCTTGACATATTTTCTTTATTTAATGTTCAATCCAACTTTTTTCATTACTTTTCTCATTAAGAATATTTCTTTAAGCA
>JABUQX010119472.1:0-12500 GCA_015478945.1 Trachelipus rathkii | reverse complement strand
TAGATCGGAGTATTAATTTGTATAGATGTAAATACTGCAATTAAACGGCAGTTTCAATTTGTATAGATAAAATACTCCTTGAGTGGTCTAATCCTGGTCAAGTGAAGAATCACTCAAGGAGTAATTTTATCTATACAAATTTAACTGCGGTTTAATTGCAAGTATTACATCTATTACAATTATACTCCGCATCTAGAGTGTCTCCTTTACATGGGTCCTGTTTACCCTTTGCACCCGCAGTGCAAGGCGCGAGATGCGGGGCTTGAGGTATCTAGTCCTTGCCATAGGCGGTCCTTATTCCTATTGAATAGGAGCACTCTGTCATAGGTTTAAGGTCGCGTATCTTTTTGCTTGTCGTGGTCGATTGGTAACACGCTTGGCATACCGTTCGCCAGGGCCCGGGATCTAATCCTGTTAAGTGAAGAATCACTCAAGGAGTAATTTTTATCTTATACAAATTGAACCTGCGGTTTAATTGCAGTTTTTACATCTATACAAATTATACTCCGATCTAGATTGGTCTCCTTACATGGGTCCTGGTTACCGTTGACCCGAGTGCAAGCGGAGAGGCGTGGCTGAGGTATCTGTCCTGCCATAGCGGTCCCTTATTCCTATTTGAATAGGCACTCTTTCATAGGTTTAGTCGCGTATCTTTTTAGCTTGTCGTTGTCGAGTGGTAACACGCTTGCATACCGTTCGCGAGGGCCCGGGGTCTAATCCTGTTAAGTGAAGAATCACTCAAGGAAGTAATTTTATCTATACAAATTGAACTGCGGTTTAATTGCAGTATTTACATCTATACAAATTATACTTCGATCTAGAGTGGTCTCCTTACATGGGTCCTGTGTTACCTTTGACCGAGTGCAAGCGGAGATGCGTGGCTGAGGTATCTGTCTTGCCATAGGCGGTCCTTATTCCTATTGAATAGAGCACTCTTCCATAGGTTAAGTGGCGTATCTTTTTAGCTTGTCGTGGTTCGAGTGGTAACCACGGCTTAGCATTTACCTGTTCGCGAGGGGCCCGGGGGCTAATCCTGGTAGTGAAGAATCACTTCAAGGGTAATTTTATCTATACAAATTGAAACTGCGGTTTAATTGCAGTAATTACATATATACATATATAATATTTATATATATATATATATATATATATATATATATATATAAAAATTATATATATATATATATATATATATATATATATATATATTATATTTGTATTATCTTTACAATATATATTTATATATATATATATATATATATATATATATATATATATATATATATATATATATATTATATATATATATATATATATATATATATATATATATATATATATATAAGTAGTAGGAAGGGCATATTGCACCCCGGCTCATTTTTGTACCACCCTGACCTTGACCGACCTTGACCTTTTTTGAGCCCAAATTTTTACCTGACTTTGACCTTTTTTGACCTTGACCTTTTTTGGCCTTGTACCTTTTTGAGAACCCAAATTTTTCGGCCAACCCTTTTGTATTCCAGGGTGCAATTTTGGCAACCCTAATTTTTTGGCAACCCTAATTTTTTTGGCAACCCTAATTTTTTGGCAACCCTAATTTTTGCAACCCTTCGAAGAAGGGTTGCGCCAAACGGTTGCGCAGCACCGTTGTACGTGTCCCACCCAATTTTTTCGATCAACCCTTTGGTCTTCCATGGGTCAATTTTGGCCCACCCTAATTTTTGGCCCCCCTTTAGGGGCTTAGCCTTTTTTTTGATGTTTTGACCTTGATATTTCGGTTTTGACCTTGATATTTCGGCCTTGATACCGTATCAAGGTCTGAAATTGACCGTTCTTAAGGGTCATTGGAGGTATTAGTAGGGATTATCTTGAGCTCAGCCAGTACCTGTCACCTTGCCTTTTGGTAGGTATCCTGTGCTAACATGAGTCATGTAGGTACTGACCTGTTGTGGATGTTCTGTTCCTAACTTATTTCCATCCACACTCACACCTACACACGCGCGCGCACACACACAACACCCTAATTTTTTCGATCAACCCTTTGGTCTTGCCATGGCGGTCAATTTCGCCCGCCCTAATTTGGCCCCTTTAGGGCTTAGCCCCTTTTGATGTCGTTACCTATTGACCTTGTTTGACCTTGATATTTCGGCCTTGATACCGTATCAAGGTCTGAAATTGACCGTTCTTAAGGGTCATTGGAGGTATTAGTAGGGATTATCTTGAGCTCAGCCAAGTACCTGTCACCTTGCCTTTGGTAGGTATCTGTGCTAACATGAGGTCATGTAGGTACCTGACCTGTTTGGATCTGTCCTAAATTATTTCCATCCACACTCACACCACCACACGCCGCGCGCGTGCAACACACACACACACCCTAGCCTACAAAAAACCCCCCCCCTATAGCCTACACCCAGCCTCCACATAGCCTACACCCAGCCTACACCTAGTCTACACCTACACCTAGCCTACACCTAGCCTACACCTACACCTAGCCTACACCCAGCCTACACCTAGCCTTCACCTAGCCTACACCTACACCTAGCCTCCACCCAGCCTTCACCTAGCCTACACCTACACCTAGCCTCCACCCAGCCTTCACCTAGCGTACACCTACACCTAGCCTCCACCCAGCCTTCACCTAGTCTACACCTACACCTAGCCTACACCTAGCCTTACACCTACACCGAGGCCTACACCCAGCCTACACTGTAGCCACACCTAGCCTACACCCTACACCTAGGCCCTCCAACCAGCCTTCAACCTAGCCTCCAGCCTTCACCTAGCCTCCACCCAGCCTTCACCTAGCGTACACCTACACCTAGCCTACACCTGCCCCTACAGCTTTGATGCCTCACCTTTGTTGATGCTTTGGTCTTCCAGGGGTACAATTTTGAGGAACCCAAATTTGATTCGGGTCATCTTTGATGGTACCTATATTGATGACTCAGCATTGATGACTCAGTTTGAGGGCTCAACTTTGATGGTTCCAATCACCGTATAAGGAATGCGTCTAGGCAGTGTTCTAGTTTAGTGTTCTGATGAGTATTAGATGGAGTGCCAGGTGAGTGCCAATGAGTGCCAATGAGTGTCAAGTGAGTGTCAATGAGTGCCAAATGAGTGCCACATAGTGAGTGCCAACTGAGTGCCACATAGTGCCAACTGAGTGCCACTTTTTTCAAAGCCTTTTCTAGCCCCCCTGTAGCATAGAATAACCCTAATATGGGTGTTTACCCCTAGGTTATAAGGTATGATGAATCGATTGGTGATATATTACAAGTTGCTAGGATGCTTCCTACTATGAGTTAGTCTTTTTTCTAACACTTTATAAGCCCATATATATATATATATATATATATATACAATATATATATATATATATATATATATATATTAATATATATATATATATATATATATATATTATATATATATATATATATATATATGTATATATATAGTTATATATATATATATATATATTATATATATATATATATATATAGATATATATATATATATATTATATATATATATATATATATATATTATATACTATATTATATATTACTTGACCACCAACCACACACACACACACTGCACAACCGCTACGCTACTTCATACGCACATTACACCCATCCCCTTTTTAGACACTTACACTCGCCCCAACACTCCACACACACACACATAGACACTTACACACTATGGCACTTATACACACTATGTCACGTATACACACATACACATATGACACTTATACGCACATTCACTAGAACTTATACACACTATACACTTATAAGCCATTACACTCTCATAGACACTACACTAGCCCTATGCACTTACACATCACCATAGACACTTACACTTTCCCATTACACACTTTGACACTTATAAGCACTTACCCTTGCCATAGACACTTACACTAGCCATATACACTTACACTCAACACACACAGATACACTTACACTTACCACTCACACACTCGATATTTTGCTGCCTCAACTTTGATGCCTCAGCATGATTGCCTCAACGGTGATGGATTGATGCCGCAGCCTTGATGCATTTTCTAACCTTTTCTAACCTTTTCTACCCTACATCGTAGAACAGAGCTAATATGGATGTCTTCCCCTAGGTTCATAATTGGAACACCAGGGCGTCGCATGCGCCCTCCGCGAAAGGCAGCCAACCCCGCAACCGCAGGTGCGACCCGCCGCGTCCCCGTCCGCGCGTCCCCGCCCGGCGCGTGCGCCCGCAGCGCCATATCCCCGCGTACCCGCCCGCGCGGGCGCCCGACAGGGCGCATTATCCCGCGCGAATGAAAAATATAATACTATGAGTCATTCATTTTATTTCATCTTAAACTTTTATTAAAAACATTTTCGCGAACCTAAAACTGTAACTCATTTACAGACCTATTATTATTATTTAAACACATATATAAATGTCATTTTTTATTTTATATTTTTACTTAATTCTTTTTAATTTATAAAAAAAAAAAAAAAAAAAGAAAAGATATTTTTTTAAATATTTAATTTGTAAGAAGAAAAAGCCAGAGTGCCTGATATATAATCATTTATTTTAATAAAATTGAACGAAATTTTACTAAAAACATTAACATTACATACCTTAAAGCAGTAATACAGTAAATCAATAGGAGGTGTTACCTAGCAACAAAGGATTAGTATGCTTTTGTTTTACTGCTTTTACTGCTTAACTCATGTTTTTACTGCTTTAACTCTATGTTTTTTACTGCTTTAACTCATTTTTTACTGCTTTAACTCATTATTCATTATCTGTTAAACTCATAATAATTTATTTAACATTACTATTACCTTAAAGCAGTAAAATCAGTAAATCAATAGATGGTGTTACCTAGCAAGAAAGGGATTAGTATGCTTTTTTATGCTTTACTGCTTTAACTCAGGTTTTACTGCTTAACTCATATGTTATTTTACTGCTTTAACTCATATATTGATTAATATTTAATTACCTTAAAGCAGTAAATCAAGTAAATCAATAGAGGTGTTTACTAAGCAAACAAAGGATTAGTATGCTTTTGTTATACTGCTTTACTGCTTTAACTCATGTTTTACTGCTTTAACTCTGTTTTACTGCTTTAACGTCATATTTTTACTGCTTTAACTTGTGTTTTACTGCTTTAACTCATATGTTTACTGCTTTAACTCACTATTTATTAACATTACACACCCTTTAAAGCAGTAAATCAGTAAATCAATAGAAGGTGTACCTTAGCAACAAAGGGATTTAGTAGCTTTTGTTTTCTGCTTTTACTGCTTTTAACTTCGTCGTTATTACTGCTTTTAAACTCCTATGTTTTTACTGCCTTTAACTCATATACTTATTGGTTACTGTTTTAACTCATATGCTTTACTGCTTTTAACTCATATATTTATTAACATATGTTTTTTATACTTTTATTTTTATTATTATTTATATTTTATTATTTTATTTTATTTTTATTATTTGTTTATTATTTATTATTTTTATTTTTATTCATTATTATTTTTATAATTATTTTTATCGTCCCTTTTTTTCTATACTTAGTGTTTATTACTTCATGCCTATGTCAATTATTATTATAACACCACACAACACACACACACACACACACACACACACACACACACAAACACAACACACACACACACGCCACACACACACACACACTTACACAATCACACACACACACACCCGCCCTGTTTAAAATATTAAACGAAGTTCCAGCCAAAACCTTCTTGACTAAATACATTTTATGTTTGGATATTTAATGTAAATAGATATTATTCAGGCGATTATAACTAAAAATTATTTCAAAGTTTTAAACTTCTATAAAAATCAAACTTCAGCATTGAACAAAGGTTTTTTTTTATATAACTGTAATACTTTTCTGTTTAATAACTATCAAGGTTTTAAAATAATTTTAATAAAAATTTATGAAATTTATTAAAAACTATATTATTACGTACCTTAAAGCCAATAAATCAGTAAATCAATAAGCATGCCCCTAGCAGCCCTATACACCAAGCTATGCACGTTTTGTTCTATTGACTTACTGCTTTACATCATCTTTAGCCATGCTAATAAGTATAAAAAATAACAAAATAAATTCTTCTCTGCTAACATAACATGTATTTTATTAAAAGTCATTCTAGTTATTATTTAAAATATTAACAAGTATTCCTTACAGTTTATATTATTCGCCTCAATGTTAACTAAAAATTTATTTCAAAAGTTTTTTTAAATAATTCGATTTTTCTTTATATATTATTAATTATTATTATTGTTATTATTATATATATTATTATTTATTATTATTATTATTATTATTTATTATTATTATTATTTATTATACTATGCTTACATTACCCAAATCCATCCACGAGAAACACAACAGCCCGCACTTCCTTACAAGATATACGAAAACTGACCTCTCTTCTGTAAAAATGTGATTGAAATAACTACTTTTAGGCCTAATTCTAGGATAATCCTTTTTAGTACCCCGGGGGATTACGGCCTAATTTCCCGGTCCCAAATAATATTTTCAAACTGACCTTTTTCCTTGAAAATGTGGTGCAATAACTACGTTAGGCCTAAATTTAGGCCTAAATTGTAGGATAAGCCTTTTTGTATTCCGGGCTAATTTAAGCCTAATACCAGGTTCAAAAAGTAATTCCAGTATAGACAATGAAATGTTATTATTGATTTTGTATTCTGTTGGTTTCAAAACTGAAACTTGCTGGATCGGTAAGATCCTTTTAAGCAGGTAAGCAGAATTGTTTCCTTAACTTGTGATTGGACGGGTAATCCTATATCTCAATTAGACCTCGTATGTGATGGTCGAGAATTATTTTTATCACTTTCTTGGCTTTAGGGTACGTAAAAACATGTTTTTTCATATCCTGAGCCTTACCTGTGATTGGATGAAAATTAACTTTGTTTTTTAAACTTGTATTTGAGCAGGTGTGTTTTATTATCTTTTAGACCAAACTCATTTTAAAAAATCATAGTCATTTTAGCTGTTTAGCTGTGCACAAGTTATCTGATTTGTTTATAAAAAATGTTTTATTTTTATCTAAGTGATATAATCATATTTATAATAAATACTTACATGAGGAATAATTATTAATTTTCACAAGAATAGATAATAATTAATTCACTAAATTTATAGTAGATCACGTGAAGCAAAACGCAAAAGCGCCGCAAGCGCGACCGGTGCGGAACAGCCGCATGAAACTGCCGGCGTAATATTACTACGCGGTCAGGCGAAAAAATATGCGGGCGTTGTATTTTCAAGTGGTAGGGCACACATCCTAGAGGATGATATCTTTTGGGACACCGTCCCATTCAGTGTGTATACATATATTGTTTGTGTTACTGGATCAAGCGTACTATTACGAACCTTATAAACATTATGTTCCAAGCGCCATACGTTTATTTAAAAATCCGTGATATATCTGTGTTTATTACAAACCATGTGAGATATTTCTGGATGGTCTACCGAATGGCCATACAACAGTCTGATGTGAAGAGTTATGAACTTACCATACTTCAATGTAATTTTAAGTATAATAAATATGATACCATACTGGAAGTTCGATACAGCGAAATTACCGGATGTACAAGGCAGGGAAGTTTATCATGCATGTATATTTAACTGAGATTGTAATTATGTAATAATAATATTTTAGAAAAAACAACTTTTTCATAACTTATTACATAGAGAAGATTTAAAATCGTAAAAGACATACCTTAAAAAGGGAGGATATGGGATAACTTCTATACATTAACTCTACGCTCTATGTAGGTGTAGCTTTAAGGCATATAAAACTTGTTTTTACATTCCTTAAAGTAATAAGATCTTAAAGGAATACCACAAAGAGGAACATAGCCAGCGTCACACCCGGCCTATTTGTTCTATTTCCCTTAAGGAATTATAACTTTAGGATAAATAAAACAAACTGTTTTTCTACAAAACAAAATGTTTTTTTCAAAACTAAATGTTTTTCAAGAAACTTTACCAGTGAAATGGTATTTTCTATAATAAAATTAAAAATGTTCAAAAAATAAATAAAATGGACGACTCATAATATAGGAAACGGAAAAATTAAAAATACAAAACTGTAATGAAAGTTTACAACGGCATATCATTAAGAAAATATTTTCGCGACGCGTTGTAATATTACGCGGCGGTTTCATGCGGTTTCCGCACCAGTCCGCGCTGGCGGCGCGCTTTGGCGTTTTGCTTCACGTGCATTCTATTTAAATCTAGTGAATTAATTAGTTATCTATTCTAGTTGAATGAATAATTATCTCCTCAATGTTAAGTATTTATTAAAATATGAATATACACTTAGCTAAAAATAAAACACTTTTAAAACAAATCAGATAACTTTTGCACCGCTTAACAGCTAAAATGACTATGATTTTAAATGAGTTTGGGTCTAAGATAATAAAACACACCTGCTCAAATACAAGTTTAAAAAACAAAGTTAATTTTCATCCAATCACAGGTAAGGCTCAGGATATGAAAAAACATGTTTTTACATACCTTAAAACCAAAAAGACGATAAAATAATTCTCGACCAATCACATACGAGGTCATATAGAGATAAGGATTACTCCGTCCAATCACAAGTAAGGAAAAATTTCCTTCTTACCTGCTTAAAGGCTCTTACCGATCCAGCATTGTTTTCAGTTTGAAATAAAATTTATAAAAAAATATAATAACAATGTTTCTTTCTTATACTGGAATTTACCTTTTGACCTGGCTCATTAGGCTTAAATTAGCCCGGATACAAAAAGGCTTATCCCAAATTTAGGCTTAAATTTAGGCCTAACGTAGTTATTGCCCCACATTTTACAGAAAAAGGTCAGTTGAAATATATTTTGACCGGCCGGGAATTAGGCCTAAATCGCCCAGGGGTACAAAAAGGCTTATCCTAAATTTAGGCCTAAAGTAGTTATTTCAACACATTTTACAGAGAGAGGTCAGTTTCGTATCTGTAAGGAGTGCGGGTTGTTGTGTTTTCTCGTGATGGATTGTCGTCAATGTACGTAGATAATAATAATAATAATAAAGAAAATCCGAATTATTTAAAAAAAACTTTGAAATATTTTTAGTTAACATTGTATGAATAATATAAATGTAAGCGGACATAATTGTTACTTTTTAAAATAAAAACCTAGAATGATTATTAATAAAATACATGTTATGTTAGCAGAGAAGAAACTTATTTGTTATTTTTATACCTTATTACATGGCTAAAGATGATGTAAAAGCCAGTAAGTCATAGAACAAAACGTGCGCCATAGCTTGGTGCTAGGAGGCGCTAGCCTAGGGGCATGCCTTATTGATTTACTGATTTATTGCTTTAACGTAACGTAAAATATATGTTTCTAATAAAATAAAACATAAGAATTTTAGTAAAAAATTATTTTAAAACTTGATAGTTATAAACAGAAAGTATTAACAGCTAATATTAAATTCTTTGTTCAAAGAATGATGATTTATTATGAGAAGTTCTTAAAGAAACTGGTTGAAAATAATTTTACTTATAATTGAAATGAGTAATATAAATGTACGTGTTTAATTATAACATAAAATGGGTTAATAAATTTTGTTCTTACAAAGAACTTATTTGATTATCGGTTTTAAACAGCGGCATGTGTGTGTGTGTGTGCGTGTGTGTGTTGTGTGTGTGTGTGTTAAATAATAATAACAATAGCATTAACAATAAGGGACACTAAAGTATAATAATAAAAATAAAAAAAAAAAAAAATAATAAAAAATAATAATAATAAAATAAAAAAATGCAAAAATAATAATAAAAGATATAAAAATAAAATAAAATAATAAAAATAAAAATCAAATAATAAAAATAAAAAGTATTAAACATGAATGTTAATAAATATATGAGTTAAAGCAGTTAAAGCATATGAGTTAAAACAGTAAAGCAATAAAGCATATGAGATAAAGCAGTTAAAACATAGGGAGTTAAAAGCCAGTAAAACACGAGTTAAAGCAGTTAAAGCCAGTAACAAAAAGCCTACTAATTCCTTTGTTGCTAGGTAACACCTCTATTGATTTTACTGATTAAACTGCTTTAAGGTTATGTGAAATGTTAATAAATATATCGCAGTTTAAAAGCAGTAAAACATATTGAGCTTAAAGCAGTAAAACACGCAGTTAAAAGCAGTAAAAACATATGAGTTAAAGCAAAGCAGTAAAACATTGAGTTAAAGCAGTTAAAACATTGAGTTAGGCAGTAAAGCAGTTAAAACCAAAAGCATACTGAATCCCTTTGTTTGCTGTAACAACCTCTATTGATTTACTGATTTACTCCTTTAAGGTATGTAATGTTAATAAATTATATGAGTGTAAAGCCAAGTCAAACATATGACATTAAAGCAGTAAAACAGTAAATTTAAAGAGGTAAAGCAGTAAAACAAAAGCATACTAATCCCTTTCTTGCTAAGTAAACACCTCTATTGATTTACTGACTTACTGCTTTTGGGTATGTAAAATGTTAATAAATATATGAGCTAAAGCAGTAAAACATATGAGTTTAAAGCAGTAAAACATGAGTTAAAGCAGTTAAAGCAGTAAAACAAAAAGCATACTAAGCCCTTTGTTGCTAGGTAACACCTCTATTGATTACTGATTTACTGCTTTAAGGTATGTATGTCTAATAAATATATGCAGTTAAAGCAAGTAAAACATATGACGTTAAAGCAGTAAACACATGAGTTGAAAGCCAGGTAAAACATGGATTAAAGCAGTAAAAACATGAGTTAAAGCAGTAAAACAAAAGGATACTAATCCCTTTGTTGCTAGGTTACACCTCTATTGATTTTTACTGATTTACTGCTCTTAAGGTATGTAATGTATGTTTTAGTAAAATTTTCGATACAATTGTATGTTGGTAAGAAGAAAACTGATTACTATATTCAGGCACTCTGGCTTTTTCTTCTTACATACAATTTTTAAAAATTTATTAAATTAAAAAGTATTAAAGGTAAAAAATATAAAAGAAAAATAATGTTAATAAAAACTGTGTTAAATAATAATAATAGTCATAAATGAGTTACAGCTTTTAGGTTCGCGAAAAAGTTTTTAATAAAATGTTTAAGTATGAAATAAAAATGGAATGACCTCATAGTATATATATTTTCATTCGCGCGGGAATATTGCGCCTGCGGCGCACCGAGGCGGGCGGTACGCGGGATATGGCGCCTGCGGTGCACGCGGCGGCGGGACGCGGCGACGGGACGCGGCGGGGTCGCAACCTGCGGGTGCGGGTTGACTTGTCTTTGCGCGGAGGGCGAACATGGCTCGCCCCTGGGTTCCAATTATGACCCTAGGCGGAAGACATCCATATTAGGCTCTGTTCTATGCATGTAGGGTAAGAAAAGCGTAGAAAAGGGTTAGAATTGCATCAATGCTCGGCATCCAATCCAATCAAAAGTTGAGGCATCAATGCTGAGGAATTCAATGCTGAGGCATCAAATTTGAGCACAAAAATATCGAGTGTAGTAGTGTAGGTTGTAAGTTAGTCAGGTGTGTGTGCAGTGTAAGTGTAGTAGGGGCTAGTGTAAGTGTCTATGGCTAGCTGTAAGTTGCCTTTATAAGTTTCATAGTGTGATGTATGTAAGTCTAAGTTCTATGGTGCAGTGGTAAGTGCATATGGGCTAAATGTAACGTGTCTATGTGAGATGTTTAGTCTTATAAGTTGTCATAGTGTGTATAAGTGTCATAGTGAATGTGCGTATAAGTGTCATAGTGTATGTGTGAATAAGTTACATAGTGTGTATAAGTGTCGGGGTGAGTGTAAGCGTCTATGTGTGTGTGGTGTTAGCGTGTAGGGCGAGTAAGTGTCTAAGGGTGGGTGTATGTGCGTATAAGTAGCCTAGCGGTTGTGCGTGTGTGTGTGTGTGTCTGTGTGTAAGTAATATATATATAGGCTATAAGTGTTAGAAAAAGACTAACTCATAGTAGGAAGCATCCTAGCAACTTGTAATATACACCAATCGATTCCTCATACCTTATAACCTAGGGGTAGACACCCATATAGGGTATATTCTAGGCTCGAGGTAGAAGCCTAGGTAAAGCGCTTTCGAAAAGTGCACTCAGTTAGCACTATGGTGGCCAACTCACCTTGGCACTCATTGGGCACTTCACTAAGGCCACTCACTTGGCACTCATTTGCACTCATTGGCCCTCACCTGGCACTCATCTAATACTCATAGAACACTAATAGAACACTCCTAGACCATCCTTACGGTGATTGGGAACCATCAAAGTTGAGCCATCAATAAATCTGAGTCATCAAAGATGCTGAGTCATCAATATAGGTACCATCAAAGATGACACTATCAAGTTGAGCCAGTAAACAAGTTGAGCCATCAAGTGAGCATCAACAAGGTGAGGCAGCAAAGCTGTAGGGGCAGTGCCTAGCTAGTGTAGGTTTACGCTAGGTGAAGGC
>JABUQX010119471.1:0-37658 GCA_015478945.1 Trachelipus rathkii | reverse complement strand
GTCAGAGACGTATATATATGTCAGAGGGGTTTTGAGGTTCATCCGAAAATATTATTTTTCGAATTTACCTAATGAAGATCCTCCGCTGGTGCTACTCACTGTATAGAATTATAGTCAAGCAAAAAAATTACTTATCTTCAATACTATTAAAATTTGGAATTTTAAAAAAACATTTCCAGAATATTCACCCAAAGTTAAGATACGTTTTATCATAATCGATATCAGTGACAAACATGATCTAGCAAAAAAATAATTTTAATAATAACCAAGTCCGACCTGGGTTTCGGTGTTGTTCTTCAAGAAAGGAATGATTCTGTCAGTAAGACATTTGAAATTTTTGCGAGTTGACACAATGCTACTCATATCTACAATCATACATCATCATTTTTTCAAATTAATTACAGAGAATGGCCTGACCTTCTCGGAATTTGGTCCATTCTCTCGTCCTGCTTGAGATAAGTTATCAGATTCAATTAAGTCTCGTCACAAATTTCTACAAATAATCTCTATCAACTTTTATCTTCTACTTCTTGCCTCTCCTATTCTCTTTCTCATTCGTACACACATCACAAAGGCAGTGAACACTAAACATTCATCAGACATAGGAATATCTATCAGCTTAAGCTTGCTCGGGAACTATAGATTATAATGACGTCTTAAACACACCTGAATGGCGCTATACTATTATAAATGGATCAGTACTTTTTAAAAATTTATCTATCTATAAGTATTAGTATTTAATAAATACTAAATAATTTAATACTTAGTGGTCCATGGTTATTTTAAGGTTGGGAAATACTCTATTCAATTCTGTTATATATACTTAGTAAAATATATTATTAAGTATATAATATTTTATTACAATATATACAGACAGTAAATTATTACTTCATCATTGATCGTTTTTGAATGTTATCATAAATGTAAATTTTAACTTTACAAATGTCATATATATACTATTATGATAAATTAAATTATGGACGAAAACATTGAAAATAATTTAAACCAAGTGAGAACCAGTCAATCAAACTTTATGTGAATAGAAGTGCAATTTCTGGATTGTGATTACTTATATATATACTAATATATTTTAAAACACGTTATTATATACATATTTCATAAATTAGCGAGCGCTTTTCACCTATATAATATACATTTGTTCTTTGTGACTTATTAAATATCACTCTTAAGGTTATACTTATTCTCATTTTATTGTTAGTCACTATATACTATATATAATATATATATATATATATATATTATATTATATATATATATATATATATATATTAACACCGGTTCAATCGAACTTTCTGTGAATAGAAGTGCTGTTGAAATGTTACGTTTGTTGTTGGTGTTGGTAATATTTTAGTGTCACGTGACTGTAGTAAATTTATGTTCACAGACAAATTCTTGGTATCCGCATCTTTTCTCAATCCCCTCAGACCGCCCGCACTCTGCATAACCCTCATGCATAAATAGTACTTCCCCCCCTCACTTAACATCCCCATCCCTACATTATAAATTCCCCCTCCATTCCAGTTAATTAACAAAAATGTTATGACATTTTGGGGGGAAACTTGAGCTAAAGAATTTTTTGGTTTTCTATGAAATTGGTCGGATGCCTATATATTTCTTAGCAAATCCTTGAATAAGTCCTATTAATTATCTAATGTGAGTTTGATTATGCACGGGTGGATCCTTTTGTGCCACGGCTAACACATTTCTGACTTAAGGGCTTCGAGTATTACGATTAGTGTGCACATCAGCAGAGCGAACTTCCACTTTGAGGTGGACCGGGGCTTTCCTGCTATGGCTCTCTAGAAAAAGTGAGTTTGTCCATGATTACCTCGGTGCGGTGCATTGGAGGACATATTATAATAATAAATGAACATAAAGGAGGAATAGGCTTGGGCTGCAATAGTATATTAAAATAAAGTTGGTCTTTTAAAAACCATCGCATTGATTACCATGGAAAGCGCTCACGGTAGGGTCATGAATAACGGGTGTAGTCTTGTGAAACGAGGTAGCGCAAAACTTTGAGCAATGGACAGTTGCATACGCGCAATAGATTGGCGCGGGTGAGCCTTGCGAGAAGCTGGTCGCAGAGTCTATTTGATTATGTGTCCCGGTTTCACGCCAATGTTAACAATATTATCTTTCATACCCTCACGAGTTCTGTATCGATACCGGTATTCTACGCTCCTAGGTGTCACCGTACCTTAGTGTTATGTTGAAAGCCTACTGGTTAGGACAAATCAATTTTTAAGAATTCCTCCATATTATTAGTCCGTCGGTTAACAAAGTAAAATCTTCGAGAGGCTTAAACTAAATATTAGATATACAATAAAAATTGACCGTTGTTGGGATCGTGATGCTTTAGAGGTCACACTAAAAGTGATATAAATCTTCATCTGCATATTTATCGAAAATCTATTAAGAGACTTCTGAGCAGGGATGTCTTAGCTTATTCGGGTGTTTTTAGTACAGATGATCATTAATTGGTTCCGTGATTTTATTGCTAAATATCATATTTTTTGTAACTGAATCAGATGTATAATTTTATGTCTCGAGTCCAATACTGATAGAAAACATATATATATGTTTTTCACATTACTATTACGATTATCGAGTACATTGAGGTAAGAAATACATTTCTTTGGGAATTATATTAGTATATTTAAATAAAGTAATTAAATGATTTAGAAACTAATTTGAACTAATGTGTTATAGATTTATCGAGCTTACAAGATGTTGACATAAACTTTATTCTTTGTGCATTTCTTTTAATGCTGAAGATTTACTTGCCGTGATGAAACTTTTGGTATCAGAGATTATAAACAATGCCTTTTATATTTTAATAGAACATGCTTGTTATAGATACTTTGGAACTTCTTAAATTATTATTTTGAAATGTTTGTGAAATCTGAATATTTTAATATAAATTTTAAATTACTATATTTAGAAACAACTTTCGGTACAAGTTAATAAGATGAAAAAGAGGGTAACTTTATGAAAAAAGCGAAAAAGATAAAAAAAATTTTTTAATTTTTAAGGGAAAGTTATATATAATAGCGGAAAAATAATAAAAATATAAAAGATATTTGTTAACATGATAAAAATCATATCCCTTGAGAATACATTGCTCATTAATACCAGATTCATATAGTTAGATTTCAGAAAAAGATTTGTTGGAGTTGATTTTTACTTAGGTTTTAAAGGGTAATAATAATGTTTCATAGAAAATAAATATCATAATTATGTATACTAATATTTATAATTAGAAATATGGTTGAACTTTAATAATGTCATAATAATATATTCTGTTTTAATTATTATTTATCGTCTCAAGTAAATACTACCTATTTAAATAATTTATCGGGATAATTTTATATACTTACGTCTTATCATAGAATACTCACTAATTCCCATCTACATTTAATTGTTATATTGGATTATTATTCGTCTACTACCTAGATCAACTAATATTATTACCATTTATAATATTTTATTAGTCGTAGTTCATATCATCTTCTCGTACTACCACGTTATCTAACATGTTTGCTTTCAACAACATATTTTGTCATAATATTTGGAAATTTTCGTATCAAGAAACCATCCCAGTTTTAATTTTAAATATTATTTCATATCGATTTTTTTCTTTTTTTAACCATTCCTGCCGCAGTCTACCATGCACTATTTGGTAGAATTCACGAGTACTTGAAGAATCTTGTATTCTTCAAATATAGAACATATTTGTTTTCTAGTCTGTAATCTTTAACTAAACCTACTACCTCACGTACTTCTATCTGAAATTGCTTCAGTTGCATATGACTATCTGCGCCTAAAATAGTAAAATATATACTTGAGATATTAATATGTCCAATTGATAATACTATGTGATATAATTAAAAGTGGGCCCTTCTTAATTTAATGAATTATAAGATTATCCACTAACATAATATAATATCCTATAATGGCTAGGCTACTTATCTACTTCAAGTCTGCTTTAAAAACTTTATCAGTAGACGTAAACCTCATTACACAGATTAAGCCCTATAATTAATCCTATAGAAACACTAACCTAATCTATCTAATCTATATTCAAATTACTATACCTAACCATTCTACAGTCACCTATCCTTGGCTATATATATCGTAAGCTTCATAATTAGGTTAATCAAAGTTATAATATTTAAAATACTAAAGTGAATATATTGTTTGACTATCCGGAAAACCAAATGTCTATGAAATCCGGAAGTTCGGTTTTGGAGTTACCAACTCTACTCTGGTTGTACTAATTTTTTACATTGCTTTGGTTTTTAATGTAATTTGTATAAATACATCATAAGCATAACTCAATTAGCATTTAATAAAATATTGACAGAACATTCCTGACATTTTTTTTAGCCATACGAATTAATAAATTAAAATAAATAATTTGTATTCTAAAAAACTTAAAATATAATAGCTAAAAAACTAAAAAGAAATGAATTATAAAAATACTTTTTGGATCGGGCTTACAACAATACTTGTAATATTGAATAACTACTATTTTTCTTTCCTCTGGGTTATTATTATATGTACATGTTTTTCACGTATCTCACTTTAAAACTTCACTCATAAGTAACGTAAGAGATAAAGGATTTAACATTGACCACAAATAAATTAGCAAGAAAAGTGTGTTCAGAATGTATAGCTCTTAAATTAATTACATTATTCATAATTAATTAATATTAATATTAATATAAATAATTATAAATATATAATAATAATATATATAATAATAATATTAAATTAAATAATATAATATTAAATAATTATATTTATAATATAATCTATTATAACTATAATATATTAATATAATATAAATAATATAATAATATATAATTAAATATATATAATATATAATAATATTATATATAAATAATCTATATCGAGGGTGGGTGAGTTGGCAATGTTAGCGATTGTACTTTGTTTAAATACTATGCGACCCATTTAACTTATATTTTTATTGACTTGTATGTGTTCCTCATTTATCATATATAATTTATAAATAACATATATATATAGAATATATCCTAAGATAAAATATATATAATAAATTAAATATATATAATATTAAATTCATATATATAATAATTTATATATTAATTCAATTAATATCTTTATTGAGATACAATTTTTTGATCATACTACAAAAACGCTCACATAAATAAAATCCAATATAATTATTACAAATTGATAAAAATAATATCTCATATTAGATAATTATTACGTATTATTATATTTTAATTAATTTATTAAGAACATAACTCCACTAATCTTTCATTAATTCGAGTTGGGTTTGCCGAGAGTTGTGGCAGATATCAAAACTCACAACTAAATATTATACTACTGCTTTAGAGTGAAATTGTTTCTAGAAAATATTAAATTATAGAAACTTTTGATTCATATTATAAATCGATATTCCTTATTCAGATAAATCAAATAAAATTCACTCGATAACTACCATATATAATGAATTTACATTTTTGAAAATAAATAATAATTTTATTTAATTATAATAATATGAGATCTTATCATTCATATGCATTATAATTATCATATAATTCACCAGTCGCACTGGTGACGTTGCGCAACCAATAGGCAATTTGCGAATTTGAAGCTCTAAATGAGCGAATAAAATTTATGTTTCGTACGGAAACTGCACAATTTTTAATAAAAGCTGCAATGTTACGGCTAGCAAAGGCCAATATCTGGAACAAATACTGTCCCAACCATTCTTTAAGGTGAGATTTTGAGAAATCTATCATGCGATCATCACATGTCAATGTAAAATGATTTTATCAGGTATGCATATTTTACCGAATGACCTTTCTTTTTTTTTTACCTCCCCTTAAAATAAAGTACGAGAAATCCTTTTGAATCCCTAATGGATTTATACTTTATGTTAATGACTGTTAAACTCCTAAGGATAGAATAATTAGAGATATATGTATGTTAATAGTAAATTAAGCTAAGAATATTTTCTATAGTAATCCAGGCAAGTTGATGTTTTTTATAGTTCCAGGTATCATTATTTTATTTAATGACGTATGAGTAAGTAGTTAATAATATATACATCTAGTGTATTGATAACTAGTTAAATGGTAAAGGTATAATTACTATCTAGTTCAGCATGTGTATGAACGTATGGAAAGGTATACATGTGTATCTGTTTAGACTGCTTGACTTTTCCTCTTCTGGCTCCTGTGTTCCTGGGGGGCCCCATTGGGACACAAGGCCATGGAGGCAGAAGGGGAGCTTTTCGCTATATGTTCCCAGTGGTATATTGATAAAATTAATACCATGTTTTTTCTTCCTCTAAAAAAGCATGCTTTTATTATGCCCTTAAGTTTACTTTGGCAATAAATTAGCAAACAGCCAGGCCGGCGAAAAGCGCAGGCCGGCAATAGGCGCTGTGTGAAGAATATGGCGCATAGGCGTAGGCGAATTAGGTCGGCGGCAATAGGGCAGGGCGATCAAAATTTAGCCGGCCCAGTTTGTTGATTTTTTATTAATAGTTCATATCATTATTTTATTTATATTTCGGCGGTAATTGTTACCCTTATTCAAGAGTTATAGTTTTTAAATATTTATACTTGAAATAGATTTATTATGAAAAATTATGGGCTTTGAGTTGCACATTCAGTATTAATTATTTAAAGTATTAAAAATCATTTATAATCATGACTAAGCCATTTCACTGATCGTCAGCTTCATAGAAAATAGGCCCAGAGAAAAATATAGAAAATAAATTTTTTAGGAACCTTTAAATTCTGGTGTGAAGTACATTTAAACAATTCTTGTTGATATATATATATATATATATATAATTATATATTATATTTATATATTATATATTATATATTATTATATACTATATATATATATATATAATTTATATATAAATTAATATTATATTATATATATACGTATATCTATATTATCTTATTTTTATATTATTAATTGAAAACTCCTATGCATGTAGCGGGAGAGCGCATGTGAAGAAGAGGGAGGCAATTACAAAGAAAGAAATTAAATAAATGAAGTAACAACTGTAAATTGGCCTAAGCATCCTCAGTGGGCGCAGATTCGGACTTAAAGAGAGAGAATTGCGGAATATTGCAAGGAACAATTAGAAGAATGCAAGGAGTTTCGAAACAGATGTGCTGAAAGAAGGGTCCACGGTGATCTGAGTCTCATATTAACAATTTTTCATGAGAAAAAGGACTCTTTGTACGGAGGGCGAGCAGTGGTGGAGGGAATGCGAGAGGTCAATTCTTCGAGCCTGCGTTGTAATACCTATAGAAGAGATGGCCAGTCACGTGCAGAGAAGAAGAGTGTCAAGGGAGTCAGGAAAAATGGGACAGTTTATAAGGTTTTTAGCCTTTGCTTATACCAGAAGGAGGGTGGAGCCGGATCACCCCAAATGTGGAAAGTTTCATATAGACGCGATATACACCTTATAAAGGGAAATAGAGTGCTGAAGAAAAATTTAACCACAATCTGAAACAGAATCCCCAAGTTTTTTTGGGTCATTTTGTTTTTGTTTGATGTGAGGTCTCCAAACAATTCACTATTTTGTTTAGTCAAGAATGTTTATGTTTACGGGTAAGACTTAGGCGTCAAGGTAAGGAAAGTTGGGAGTTTTTTAGGAGGAGATTAGAAGTTGAGTTCAAAGAGGAACTTCCCACAGATTACGTTTCACACTGAGAATCGACCAAATCGGCAAGATAATCAGAAAGTAAATACTATATATATATATATATAAGTATATATATATATATAATATATATATATTATTATATATATATAATATATATATATATTATATATATATGTATTATATATTATAATATGTAAATTTTTAGAATTAATTTATATAAATCTAAATAAAATAACAAATAGATAGTTTACCTTTTAAAAAGGGATCCGCTCACGTTTTTTATCATAAAAGACTCATTTACCAATAAGATGGTTGGAAAAATGGTATTTGGGATATTATTTATACACTTTTTTTATATAATGTGTTTTATTTTTTTTAATTTTTTTTATTATATTATTTCATTCCATAAATAATATAAATAAAGTTTTCGATTTGTGAAGTTAACATGGCATGAACTAAAGTTATATTCTTTTATTTCGGTTTCCTTGATGCAGAAACAATAGTACTCTTTAGTTACTATTTAATTACTATTTGTTACTTTTTTAAAAGCTTTATTAAGTTATTATTATAGTTTTTATATTGATTATTTTAATGATATTTAAGTAAAATATTATTTATTATGTTTTAAATCTACTTAATATAGTTTCTGTTCTCGTGTGTCCGATTTTGAGTCTACAATATTTTTTTACCTTGTTGTAATTTTCTATCTGTCTTGTTGCCATTGTACTTTAAATTGCCTTTCTTTCTGTTAGGTTTTATTTAATCTTCAGATTTCCCCTGTGTCTACTCATTTTTCTTCTAATATTTTTCTTCCAACTATCATTTTTTCAAATTTCTGTCCATTAACCTAATATTCTTTCTCACTAAACTGTTTTTTTTTTTTTTTTTTTTCTCAACTCTTTTCATCTCTCAAAATCTTTGAACTTTTTTTCTTCGGAATTCTATCACTTTGTGTTGTATTTCTAACTGTTTACTTTTTACTTTCCCAATAGGGCTTTTCTCCTCGTATAGTTCCTCCATTTTTCTATCTCAGTACCCTTATCTCAGCTTTAATGTTTTATATCTTTCCTATTTTAAGCTTTGTTTTAGCATCAATTTCTTACATTTGTATCAAACCAGACACTTGATTTAGTTATTTAAATAAGAATTGTTAAAAGATAAATCTAAAAATATATGAGTTCCTTCCATCATCTTCTCCTCTCTGTATCCTTTTCAATCCTTTCATGTAATCCTTAGGAAAGTCCTTCTCTTTTGGTGAGGGAACTCTTTTTGTCATTTCGGTTCTATAAACTGGTCGGACTTAACTTTTGGTAGTGGTGTTTCTCTGATTTTTCCTAGTGTTTGCAGAACGAATAACAAGATGAAATAAGGTTTTCTATCATTATTTCTGAGAAATATGTAATTTAGTTTTCCCTCCAAAAAATTTATTCGGTACATTAAATACTTTATGTCGAGCATATTAAAGTAATCTATTAAGTTGTAGCCAGATACTAGATGTCTGTTTCGTGTCAAGAATTTATCCTATCGTTTCTTCTGACATAACTCTCTAAGAACTACTATTACTCTCTTCTTCTTTCTCCTCTTCTCTCTCTTCGTTCTGTCGTTCTCTTATTCATCTTTCCCTCTCTCTCTCTCTCTTCTCTTTCTCTCTCTTCTATTTTATTTCATTCACCTCGAATCTGTGCTCTCAAGTTTTAATTACTCCATCTGGTTGCATATATAAGAAATATAATCTTTTTTTCTGCTGTAGAAAAGGTAATATTCTTTCTGGTTTTTTTCTTTCTGTTCATTTTTAAACGTGACCTTGACCGACTACGATAACTTTTGCTTGCCTTTCTTTTTGTACCTATTAATAAAATAATTGCTTCTGTCTTAGCTTTTGTAAAACTAAACTCTTCTCTCTTTGCTCTAAGTTCTTTAGACCCTTCCTGAGTTAATGTATCTTCACTCCAACCCACATCCCACTTATTTATACCTAAATATGTAGTTCTTTAAAATAATATACTATATATATAATATATAATATATATATATATATATACATATTATATATATATAAACTATTATATTCTTTATTCTTTTTTTTCTCTACTTTAGGTTTTAGTTATCTTATTATTATATTCCTTTCTATATTTATTATATATTTTTATTTATTATATTTATTTATAATTTTATATTTATTTTATTTTTATTTTTTATTATTTTTATTATTTTTTTTATTGTATCTTGTTTCTTATTAAATATCTCTTTTTATTTTATTATTATGCGTTTTATTTTTATTAGTGTCTCTAGTGTCTGTTATATCTGCGCCCGTCTATGTATCCTTAAAACTTAATTAATGCTCATACATTGTAATAACTGGATATCATTTTTTTTTTTTGCCAGTGAATTATCTATCTTAATGTTTTGCCTCTTGTCAAATGTATATAAATATAAAAATAAAAAAATAAATATATACATTAAAAAAAACAAAAAAAAAAAAAAAAAATATAAGAGAGTTTATTATCTCAAAACTTAAAAGTAGCTAGCAGCGATAAAGGATATACATTTTCCTGGAATCCTGTGTAATACTTATATATTCATCATTAGATGAAATAATGTTAAAAAATATTAAATAAATTTAAAATTTATTGTTTAATAATTATTAGTTAATTTTTTATGTATTAGTAAGGCCTATTTATGGTATGACCTTTTTATTTCGGGTCGTTTAATAATAATTATAGTATCTTTTCTTATTAATAATTTTGCTAATTATTACGTGCACTTAAGGTTTGGGTCTCAGAGCCGACTGGGGTAACATATCGGTGACATTTTTTTTTTTTGTTTATTCCATACCTCCTGTAGGTGATGTGGTCGGAGGTAACCCCCGCGACAGTGTTCCCTATATACTCAAAGATAAAAAGATTATTGGGGTATTCTTTAGTAAAAAAAAAAAAAAGAAAATTTAAATAGAAAGTCTATTTATTTTAACGATGAAATCCAATAAATTTTTAGGTCTTATAGAGACGTTTCACTACCTGCCATATTCTTTTTTCTACATATTTTAATAATAATTGTTTTTTATTTTTTTATTTTTTTTTACATTTCTATGTGAATATCTTTTACTCATGGAGTTTCGAATAATTGGAAATAGTTTCCCTGTGTTATGCATTGTGTTTTGTTTATAGATATATTGTTTTTTTTTTTTTCTTTTTTTTTTTTTGTCCATTTTTGTTTTTTTTTTTTTTCTACATATACAAAAGAATAACTCTTGGACCAGCATTCTCAGCAATTATTCCGTTCTCCTGTTAGCATTAATCCGAGTTTTATAATATATAACTCTATTTATCGTGTCTTTTATTATTAACGGTCGACCATCTCATAACATGTGTTATACGACTATTTTTTATTCTTATTATTTTTATTTCTTATTTATTTAATTTATATTACCTTATTATAATTATATTTTATCTTTTAATTTTATATTTATTTTATATATTATCTTTATTTTTATTTCATATTATTATTTTATTATATACATTTATTCTATCTATTTATTTAACTGATTCTATTTATATATTTTATTTTATCTTGTCATTATTATTAAATTCATTATAATTTTAGTATATTTAGTTATTTTTATATATTTTTTATTATGTTATTCTTATTTTTAGTTTTTTTATTTTTATCTATATTGTTCTTTTCGTTTTTTTTGATGTTCTTCATTTGTACAGGTACACCCACGTGTCTATCAGTTATTTGTATTTTTATCGTTATCCCATCTACTTATGGTTGTTTTGATATATATGTCTATCTCTATATATATGTGTGTCCTGTGTTATACATATTTTAAATGTTATAAGAATATTTTCTTTTTCTGAATGACCGTATATGTATTATTCCGTCATATAAATTCAATAATTAAAAATCTATCAATATAATATAGTATTTGTCTTTACATTCATTATTTATTAGTAGTTTTTACCTAATTTATTTTTTATTTTTTTATCATTACTATAATTATTATGTTAAATAGCATATATTTTTTCATTTATCTTTTGGAAGTATTTAGAGATGGATTTATTTCTCTTTGTTATTATTATGTGAGTTGAGGATTTCAGATAAGTATTATGTGGATTACCTTTATTAGATAGTGTGTTATTGGTAACCGTTATAAGTAGGTGAATGTGGATGACGTGCAATATGTGGGTCCATTTGGGGTGTACAATTTATTTCTAATCGTTTAATTATATGTGTTAAGACTTGATTTGTCGGGTATTTGGCTGATTCGGCATATATTATATGTGTTCAGATTTCGGTTTATGATCTAAGTGTCCCGTGACATCTATAGTGGTTCTAAGTGATATTTGGTTCTGTGGCCGTAAATAATCGGAGGGAGCTGTAGCTAAGTTATCTACTGTTGGTTAAGTCGGCTTTCGTTTACGTGTCCGAGAGGAAGACCTACTCCAATCCAATCTTTTCGGTTTCTTTTATATTATCTAAGTTTTTCTCATCTGCTGATCACTTTGTTTCATTGTTTTTACTACTCTTTGTCAATAAGATCATGGTAAGTCTCATCGTTTCTGTGATATCGCCAGGTTATTAATTATTCTGTGGATGGGAGGCGTACTTTTTTTCGAAATTTGTTCAATTTCTCTCGTTGAGGCTACCTTAATTTTAACATTTGCTTCCGAAAAAATAGGGGTGGGCTCCTCGGACCAAGTTTTTTGACTCTTTCTATGTCTAAGTTTATTATTTATTACGTTGAGAGGGGCTTTCACAACATACTATATAAATTAATATTGCTGTTTTGTTTTACGATGAAAGTGGAGCACGTCCTGAAGTAAATGTTGTATTATTTATGTTTCAGTCGGATGCCGAGTTAAATCGTTATTCTTTTTATATATGAAGGTTGAAGCTTTATGCACCTGGACGCCGGTGTCGAGGCTTTCCACTGTGATGTTATTGAATATATATATCTGACATAAGAGTGGTTCTTTGCGGTTATCGGAATTATGAGCTTCCTGATGTAATAGTGGCAATTCTATGTATTAGTTTGCTCTTAATTCCCTCGTAATAAATTGTAGCATCTGTAATGTGGGGGAGGGTATGTGTAGTAGTTGTTTTGTGTCGGTTCAGAGGTATAGAGAGAGGCCACCTCACAACTGTCCACTTTATTTTTTTTTGTTGTTCTCTCCCTATTTTCTTTTTTTTTATGTTTTTTTCTTTTTTTTCTTTTTTTTTTCTTCTTTTTTTTTTTTTTTTCTTTGTATCTTTTTTTTTTTCCTTCCTTTTTTTTTTTTTTTTGTTTTTTTTTTTTCTTTTTTTTTTTTTTTTTTTTTGATCCCCTCTGTGTTTTTAGGAGCCATCAGTATAATTCTGGAGTAAATGCCCAGTGAATCTTGCGAATAATTGAGAACTATGAAATTTCCATTGGCCCTTAACAGCAGGCCTAGCAGTTATGGCTTAGATCTTAGAGAATAGAGGTCAGTTGACCTAGGCAATTGGTGTGGGCTACTCAGTGCGAAATTTAGCCTAAGTGTTGACTGTTTTATTATTCTCCTTTTCATCCAAAGGAATTGACTGTTCATAAACACTTCTTAACTTCTATGGTTTAGATTATCGACCTCGAAATCTTTCTCATCCTACTTCAGAGGTATTTTTCTCTGTCTTTTACAAAGTAATTCATGCATATGGATTTTTTTATCAAATCTTTTTCGGATCGCAACTCCTATCGCTTTTATCATTTCTTCTTTTTTTTCTGTCCGTCTGGGGTTTGGGGGGTATATAAAATAATTTTTAAATTTATATAATAATAGATAATACCTAAATATCTTTTTGTAACATAAGGCTTCCCTCATAATGAAAAAAAAAAAGGGGGAAAAAAAAAAAAAGGAATAAAAAATTAATATGGATCACTCTCGTTTGGGATGGAGTCTAAAAAGATTGTAGGCAGATTTTGGGGACCGGTCTGACCATAAAATACACTTAATGCTCAGCCATGAGATTTATGCATTCGTACTTCGGATTATCGTGTTTTGTCTGGTGTGGAGATCATACATGGGTGACTTGTATCTCTTATCGTCTACCCAACGATTATTTTGAGTTTTTAGGCGAGAATGATCTTGTTTTACTATTATGTTTTTTTCATATGCTATCGCGATTACAATAGTTTTTTTCTATCCTTTTCCGGAATTTCAATTATGTCGGTGTTTATGTATAGGTGGTTCATCTTAGAATGTAGTCCTATATTTTGACTGTTGAAGTTATCAGGAATGGGGTTAGAAACCATTATATCTTTATGTTACGCTTAGCTGGGAGAAGTGTCGTCGGTCAGGTTGTCTTTTTCTTATGATTTATATTACTTGCTGATGTTGTTTTACTCTTGGGTTGTATGAAATTAAGGAATGTCTGTGGAATCTTTACCTTCTTCACTTCCCACTGTGAATATATTTCTTCACTTAGTTCTTAGTTGACAGTCTTTGCTCTTTTCACTATCAAATATGGTTAATGTCCTGGTAACCAGCAATTATTTATATTTATCTTGAGCATGTTCATTCTATGAATATTGTTTGAAAATATTGACCATTTTTCTGTCTGAGTGTCACACCTCTATGAGCAGAGAATATATTTCCGTATGAACACTTAGAGCAGCTGCCCTACTGCTCTTTTGAGTGTAGACGTCGTTGCTATTTCCTAATCCACGTAAAGTGGGTGCTGTTCGCTTAGAGATCATGAAGGAGCTTACTTGTAGACCTTTCTTGTTCTTACGTATTGCCATGTATATTTATATATATAAATTTTATTGTATTTATTTCTTATTTATTTTTTCTTCCTATATATATTATTTTTATATTGGCTATTTTATTAATTAAATTTTATTAATTAGTATTTTATATATATTTGGTATTATTTGTATTTATTTTATTGTGTTTCTTGCTTTCTTTTATATTATATTAGATTTTTCTATTTATATTTTTTATCTGGCTTATTTCATGTTTATTCATTTCATTTATCCTCTACTCTTTTTTGTGGGTTCCCGCCGTTTCTTTCCCGTTTGAGATGTTTGTATTTTTTTTTGGTTTGTTTTTGTCTTTGTTTTTTGAGTTTTATTTATTACTATTATTATTATTTTTTATTTTACGTTTATCTCTTATCTATTATTTTCATTGCTCCATAATACTGAAGGATATTAAATACTATGTGCTTTCAATCTTCTTATGTTCATATTCTCTCTTTTCTATCTATTTATTAACTTTCTTATCAATATATACAAGTCTCAAACTACGTTTTGTATTATATATTTAAGTATATCTTAGTAAATTAACGTTTTTTCTATTATTATTTATTATATATGATAATATTATTTTTTTTTATTTCCGTTATTTTATTTTTCTTATATTTTTATTATATATATATTTTTTTATATTTGTGTTATTTTTTTTGTATTCTATTTTATAATATAATTCTTTATTAGTTTACTAATATTAGGTATAATTATTTGCGATTAGTATAGATTCTAAGTTAAGAATTGGTATAGAGTACCGCACAACGACATTTAATTATATATAGTATTTAACTACTGTCAATTGTATTTATAATGTTTTAATTTTTATATTCCATTTTACTCTATATGTATTTTATTCCTTTATGTATTCTATTATATTATTATATGTTTTAATTGTTTAATTCATCTATCTTTTTATTAATTTAAATATTTATCTTATATATCTCATTATTTTATGATTTTTATTTATCATCTTTTATAATTTTCATTTTATTTTTGTTATCTTTTCATTCTTTACTCATTTTGTCGATGACCCTACTCTATATTCTTCTACTCATATCTTATCTGCTCCTTCTTTTATATATAGAGTTGCATATGTCTTAATCTGGAGACAATTATCATTTGTTTTTTTTACAACTATGAGAGTTATATTTATCAAACTCTCTGAATATCTAGAATAATAAATTGGTTAATTTATTTGGGAATGGTTTATATCTTATTTAATTTATTTAAGTATTTTTGCATAATTAAATTTTTAGTCCCTTGAGTTTCACTGTGATTTCATATTATTATACATTATTCGTTAACTTATTTGTCGTTTGCGTATCGCGGTATTATATATAGTAGCCTTTATTTTTTGTCATATAATTAACGTCATATATACAATTATAGTTAGTCATAAAATTTATTATAGGTAATACATCTCAATTGTTACATTTTTGTGTTATGATCATTGAAAAAAAATGTATGTTATTTTTGTATTATGAATATATAAATTAACTTGTAATCTTATCTCTATTTTTTTATTCATTTGATTTTTATGATTTATCTGTCTTATCTATCTATTTTTTATTCTATGTATATATTATACCTATTATTATATATTTTTTATTTATATTATTTTTTTTATATTATTTTTATATATATTTTTTTTTATATATGTATTTTAATATTCATAAAATTCTTATTTATTATTATATATTATTTTATATTTAGTACTAATTATATATTTTTTAATTATCTTTTTTTTCTCGTTTTTCATACTTTTTATTTTATGAAATTTTTTGACTATATTGTGGTATTTAATTATTTTCATGTTCTTGATTTATTTAGTTATATATATATTATATTTATTATTTATTAATATATTATATTTTATTAATATTTATTATTATATTTTATATTTATATATTATATTTATATTTATTTATTTATTATCAGTTATTGATCACTATGCTATTCTTAATATATATGTATAGACTGTGGACATACAATTTATTTTATAAATATATATCTATTATTTATTATATCAAAAAATTATATTTATATTATTTATTTTATATTTTTTTTATATTTATTTATTTATATATATAATTTTATTTTTTCACTTTATTATATATTATTATATATATATATATCTATCTTATTATATCTACTTTGTTATTTACTTTTATTTTTTTAGCTTATTTTTTCTTATATTTTTATATATATTTTTATTCATAAATATTATTACAGATGTTATTTGTTTATTTCTTTTCATTTATTTCAATTATTCATATATAAACAGTTGATCATCTTTATCATTATTACTTGAATATAGAATTGAATTCAAAAATCATATATTTCAATTATATATCTAATTTATTTTCTTTTTATTTATAACTTTATAATAGTCATCTTATTAAAAATATAAAATATATATTATATGTTTCTTTTGCTTTATTTTTTTTATTATTTTATGAGTTGTATTATTTTTAACGTTTTGCGGATTAATCATTCTTAATATACCCTTATTTATTTTTATGTATATATTATATATATACCCTATATAATTATTATTATACTTTTTTATTTTCTTGTATACATATATTATGTACTATGTTGTTTGTATTTTTCTGTTTTGACAGTATACTTTTATCATGTTTATCCTAACCTATAGATTTAATTTTATTATCTTATATATAAATATTAGGTTCAAGTTAGTTTATTATATTTTTAGTTTTGTTGCTAAATTTATATAGACTTTATAACTTTGTATATTTTATAAAGGTTTGTTTACCTGTATGGATTATAAAATTATCTTACATAGTGGCAATATGAAAATAAAACTTTAGTATCTGCATATACATTTTTATATTTTGAATTTAATCGATGATTAATACTCAATCATCAATAATAAAATAAAAAAATAATACATATTTATAAACTTTAATATCAATAACTTAATGATTTTTTTATAAATAATAATTATATCAAAAAATTGTAAATATTAATAACTTAATATATTATATTAATAATATTAAAATATGATAATAATATCTACATTATATATTTCATAATAATCAAAAATAATAATTATATAATATGCTTATTTAAATTAATAAGAAAATAACTTAATTAATATATTAATTTAATACCAATAACATTAATACAAAAAAAATAATCTTTATATTTAATAATATTATAATACATATTAATTTTTTTAATAATTAATATATTTTTTTTCATCACCTTTTTTTTTATTTCCTATTAATTTTGCATACATTCAAATATTCAATAAACAAAAAAAAATAATCTGAAATCAAATTACCCTTTGTGAAAACGAAACACAAATTTTCAACCATACACATTTTTTTTTTATTTTTCTGAAAGGGTGAAGTTTGGATTTATAAATTTATCTTAAAAATTAAATTGATTTTAGAGCCTCAAAGTCATTTTAATTACATATTTATTTATTGTTGTAACATATTATTTATTTAATTAAACATTAAAATAATCATAATAAGTTATAAAATTTTTGAACCATCAAAATCATTATAACATTTTGTTAGTATTATAAGACAAAAAATTAAGTGCTTATAAATATTCGCACTCAATATACGAAAATGTGGTATAGAAATATATATATTATATTTTTATTATATATTTTATATATAATATATATTTTATATTTTTATTATTATTATATATTATATAGAACACTTAGGAAGATAAGTGTTTCAGAATATGAAATATATCGTCGAAATTATTTGCTTTATCTGTTATTTTTTTACATAATATTATATTTTTTTATTTTTTATATAGTTTATTATATTTTTTTTTATATTTTTTTTTTAATATTTATACTAATATATTTTTATTTATTATTTCTTTTATTTTTTAATATATTTTATATATTTATTATTTTATATATATGTTTTTATTAATCTATTTTTATTATTATTTTTTTTTATATTTATTATATTTTTTTATAATATATATAATGTTAGTATATACTATATCAATATATATTTATTATATTTTATGATATTATATTATTATTGTATTTATTGTATATTAATACATTTATACATTAGTTATTTATATTATATATTATTATTAATATTATTATTTATTTTTTTCCTTCTATATATTATCTATATATTTTTATTCTTTTTTTTCCTTACATTACAAATATAATTTCAATATTTACCTATTATATTATAATATATTTTTGTTTATATTATCTTTTTCTTTTTTTATATATACTATATATTATAATGATTCTTGGTTATTTATTTGTTTATTTACTAATAATATACTTACTTTCCGTTAACCTTTTTAATGTTAACCTTTAGAGTTTTTATATTTTAATTTCTCAGTTTTTTTTACTTTTATTACAATTAACCAACTATTATTTTATCTCTATCTTATATTTTATATTATCCTTTTTGATTTATCGGTTGTATGTTATTTAGTATTTTTATCTATATACGGTATCTTATCTTTCCGTTCTTTTTAACTTGTCTATACCTATTAGAGTTCGTTACTATTAAATATGTTATAAAATGTATAAATTCCGAGTTTATATATATTAAGTAGTCGGTCGATGTGTTTATATTATTCTAGTATTTTATATTTTTCTTATTATAATAATTTTTTTATTGCCGTTTTCTCTTTTTTTTTTATCATATATTTAAATTTTTTTATATTTTTATTTTTAATTTATAAGATACCTTAAAATTTTTTGTATGTATATATATATATCGTTGTTTATTTTTTTTATATAATTATTCATATTACATATGTGTTCATATTTGTTTATACTTAGTACTATTTATTTATTATTATATTTATTTAATTTATTATATATTGTTCTTACTTTTATTATTTCTGCTTTTTTTTATATTTAATTAATTTTATTATCAATTTTACTTTAAAAACTTTATACTTACTGTATATTAATCATAGATATATTATACTATTATTTATATTTTTTTGTATACTATATTTTGTATATTTATAATAAGGTGTTATTCATTTTTCCCTCTTTATTTGATATGTTTGGTTATTATATTAATTATATACTCACTTATATTATGCATCTCTATGTTTTCCTATACTATATGCACTATTTTATTCCGATTTTATATTTTTTATAATTTTAATACTCGAAATTTTTTCTTGTTATATATTTTCTATGGCATTTTATAAATTTTTACATATTATTCAAAGAACTCTTCTTATATTCCGATAGTCGTTTAATTCTGACTATAGCATTGCTCTTACCTATAATTGAAATTATGGTTTGCAATTTGAACTTCTATTTATATTACTTTAGTACTCCTAGAAGTATTAAATACTACATTAATTACTAGACTAATTACTACTTCCTCTACTTTATACTACTACACATCTCTAATATATTAATATTATTGTACTTCGAATAATTGATTGAAATATAATTATAGAAAATTTAAATTTTGTAGTTTATATAAATCAAAGTTAATTAAAAATGGTAAATTAATAATATATATAAAATAATTTAATAATGAAACTAGAGAACACGAAAATTTTATATATAAAATATGAATTTATTTATATTTAAATAATGATTTCATATTAATATAATATAGCATAATAATTATTATTTATAAAAAGTTAATTTACAATTATGTATATCAATAGATTCATCATCATAATCATAATAAAACATGTAGTGCTTCTAAACTACTAAAAAATATATTAAATTTTTTATTTATATAATTAATAATAATTATCATAATTATAAAATTAATTATTTATTTGTTAAATTTCTTTTTTGCTTATCAATATATGCCTCTCATTTTAAGGGTAATGATGGAAATTGTCTTTAACAAATTAATATATGGATCTAGTTATCTATATCACTTAAGAACTCCATCTCTCTCTCTCTACTGTCTCCAAGGTCCATGTCTTTTCCTATACTCTTTTGCTTATTTTTATTTCTTTCTTCTCTCATTTTCTCTCTCTGCTTGTACTAATTTTTCTCTTCTTTTTCTCTAATTTTATTCCTATTTTTTTTTTTCCTGTTTCCTTCTTTCTTACTTGCCTCTTATCTCTGTGTTTTTTTTTTTTTTTCGTGTGCGTCTTTTCTTATCTTTTCTTTTCCTTCATTAATCATTTTTTTATTTAACCTCTTTTATGTTCTTCTAATCCTCTTATATTCGTATTTTTGTTCCTTTTGCCTTGTTCTTTTTTTTTTAGAATTTTTTTTCCTTTTGTTTCTATCCTCTCTTTTTCCTTTTCTTCTTCCTCTTTTTCTTCTTCTGTTTTGCGTTTCCTTGGTTTATCTTCTCGCTTAAAGCAGCAAGAGTGTAGCATTTTTTTTATTAATATCTTTTTTTTTAAATTTGTCGTTCAGCAAATTTTTTGTACAGTTTATTTCATATGTTTTCATTTGTAAATATCCTTCATAATTGTACACCTTAAAAGGAACAGGCTTCTATTAGATTTTATCATTTTTTTTCCTATTTTTAATTTTTTATATGTAAAATACTGTTTTAATTTTAAACAAGGCTGGAGGAGATAAGATTAATATTAATTTATTTCCTAGTTACACTTTCGAGTTTCAATCATTAATTAATAAGACTTAAATTTTATTGTTTTCTAAAGTTTTTGGCTTTTTTAATCGATATTTTTATAGAATTATATATTATATTATTATTATTATTATTATTTTATTTTTTCATTCATATGTAACTAACTATTTCACTACTTATATTTATCTATATTTTATTTATTTATTTTATTCTATATTTCTAGCTCTTTTTATTTATGTTGTTTATATTATATTAGATTTATATATATATATATATATTATCTATATATTCTATATACTATATTTTTTTTATATATATTTATAAATAAGTTTTTGATTTTGACGTTTTTGTATTTATTATTATATTGTTTATATTTTTATCCTTATTTTTTCTAGTCGTTCGCCTTCTATACTACTCTATCTACTTTATTTCAATTTATGAGTATTATTAGTGGTTTTGATTAATTATAAATAGAGAATGCTATATATGTATAATATATTATTTATTTTATATTATATATTTATTATTATTTATATTTATAAAATATTATTTATATATATTTATACTATATATATTTATTATATTTATATATATTTATATTTTTTTCTTTACGATTTATTTTATTCTTTTTCCTTATCTTATTTTTTTTATTTTATATATTTTTCCATATCTATATATCTTTTTTTGTATATTTATTAATATTATTATTTTATATATTTGTTTCACTCATTTTTTAGTAGTAATTATTGCTGCATCCATCACTCATTAAATATATACTTTTATAATCAATTACCCTATATTTTTTTTGGTTTCTCTTTTTACAATTTTTTCCTTCAAAGTTCTTATTACAGATTTTATTTTTTCTTTATAGACAGTTTTTTCTTAATTTTCATAACAATTACTTAGATTTTCTTTTATTATAATGATAAAATAGAATAAAAGTAAAGAAAAGAAAACAAAGAAAGATAATCCCGAAGCGGATGAAGAAAAAAAGATATTTGTTGTTAAAACTATTCACTACAAAAAATGCTAATAAATAGTATTTACTTTTTATTTTTATTTTTAGTGAGGCATTAATTAATTATTTTATTGATTTTCGCTTGTTTGGATTCTTTTTTTTTTTTAAACAGATGTATATTTCTAATATCTAAGAATTTTTTGTCTGTTAATTGAGGAATAATATTATTTCATCCTCTGTTTGTCTTCTCTCTTCGCTCTTCATCAGGTATATAATTAATTTAATATAATATACTAATATATTATATAATAATAAGTATATATAATAATATAATATCTAATAATTAATTTTAATTAATAATATTAATAATATATTAATATATTTTTACTATATTATACAAACATATATATTTATATTATTTAATTATAAATATATAATTAATATAATTATAATAATATAATTTTTTATCATTAATATACCTTCTTATTATATAATATTTTTTTCTAATATTATTTATAATATTATATACTATTTTTATTATTATTTATTAGTCATTTATTAGTTTTATATATTATTATTTATTATTATTTATTTATTATTATTTATTTATTTATATTATTTATTATTTTTATTATTATTTATTATTTTTATTATTTATTATTTTATATTTATTATTATTTATTATTATTTATTATTAATTTAATTATTATTTATTATTTATTATTTATTTATATGCACATGTATTTATCAATTATAATTGCTTATTATTATTTTAAAAATAAGTATTTATTTCATGTTTAGAATATGCTTTTAGTTATTTATTATTATATATTTTTTTTTTTTTTTTTTTTTTTTTTTTTTTTTTTTTTTTTTTTTTTGTCTATTTATTATTATTATATATTTATTTTATTTTTATTTATCATATTATTTTATATATATTTATTCTTTATTTTATATATTTTATTTTCTCTATATTATTATTTTTTTTTTTTTTATTTTTTTTATTAATTTTAAATGTATTGATGATTGTTATTTATTTTTTATTATAAATTATTATATATATATATGTTATGTTATTATTTAAAAGATTAAATTTATTTATTATATATTATTTATTTTTTATTATTATTTATTATATTTATATAATATTTTATATTAGTAACACAATTACTTTTTATTTGTAATATATATAAATATGGTTAATGAATAAATTTTATAACAATGATAACTTCAACAATATCACCATCTTTAATATACTATATATATCATATATATGAATTATAATGTTTATATATATTTATTAATTTAACATATATATTTATATAGATATTAATTATTATATTTTGTATTGATTATTATATTTTATATAATTTATTATTATATATATATATATATATATAACGAATATCTATATATATCATATATATATATATATATATATATATATATATATATATATATATATATATTATATATATAATAATATATATATATATATATTATTTTATAATATATAATTTAATATAATTATATACTATATATATAATATATATATAATATATATATATATATATATATATATATATATTAATTTTTCTATAATTAATAATGAATTTATAGAAGCATTATTTAATAACTTAAAAAACAAAACAAAAAACATTTTTTTTCATCAACAGTTGCAAAAATAATTATTCAACAAACTTTATTTTTCTCACCACACTCAGCGATGTTGAGAGTATTTGCTTCTAATACTTACAGTATTTACAGACGCTCAATGCACTGGAGAGGTAAAAAGTCGTTTTCGATTTAAAGTAAGTTGTAGTTAGATGTCTAAGTTTTACGAGTTTATTGGACATTTTATGTTATTTGTGTAATTATATTTTTATAACTTTATATAAGTTTTAAACGAACTGTAGAAAAATAGATTTAGATATTATTATTATATGTTATAATAAAGACATAAATGCTTTAAATATTAGACCTCTTATATAGTTAAGAATTCACATGTAGATAGATTTGTTTGAATTTTGATTTTGTTTTTTCTTCCATATTATTTTTTGTAAAATTTTTGAGGCACTTTTTCTAACAATGCTTTTGTCTTTTTTAAGTTATTTAAATAGGAATGGGAAGTACACTTTTAGTTTTTATTTTATGTAATGTAACCAACATTTTAATTAAGTAAAGTCATTTTCTATTGAAAAAAAAAATAATAATAAAAATCGTAGAATTTCTAAAAGATTTTCTATAATTATGAAACGAAAGTTACTTAAATTATACTTTTATTTTTTTTTTATTATTGTTATGTTATTGGTCCAATAGTTGTGTATTTAAATAAAAAATTCTAATAAGCAAGTACTAATTTTAATAGTTTGACTAATCAACTGTTTTAGGTTTTAACTAAGTTATTGATTAAAAAATTAGTCTAATAATAATAATAATAATAATAATAATAATAATAATAATAATAATAATAATAATAATAATAATAATAATAATAATAATAATAATAATAATAATTATAAATTATTGTGTGACAGATGGATTATATTAACTGGTTACTATCGTACAACTGCGTTACAACTTTTACAGTACTAGATGCTTTATTTTATATACAAAATAAACCTAAAATGGAAATCGCTCTACTATCCTTTATGGTAACTCTCAGTGAAGTTCATTTTCCGAAATTGTCCATTCCTTTTTGTTTGTGTTTTCCTAGATTGGGTCTTAGTATTTATTTATAACGGTATTATTATATTTATTTCAGTTTTTATATTTATTTCAGTAAAACAATGGGGATATATAACAGCTTTTTACAACTATTATGATTATTATTATTATTAATATATATATATATATATATATATATATATATATATATATATCATAATATATATATGGGCCATATATGTATTTATACACATGCTGTGTTTGTGTATATATATATACCTTAGCACATAACAACCATGTAGCTTAATATATACGCCGCGCCTTGCCTTATATATATATACTATATATATACTGTATGTTTCAGGCGGTTAAATTTTGCGGTACCTTATGTATATTGTTCTAAACCCTATATAAATGCGAAAGCCAGAATTTTTTTTTTTACTTTTTAAAGTATTTTTTTTATTTTCTTTTAAGTCTACTTTTTATTTAGCATTCTAATGAGGCCATTTACGTTGAGCTTTTTCTACTATGGACAAATGCTTAACAACAATTTTTATATTAAAAAGTTACAGTATTGTAAAAGCTTGAAGTATATTACGCTTATAATGATGAAGTATGAACAATGTAGGAAAATGTATAAATTAACGAAAATGTTTTACTCCATAATAATAATAATAATAATAATAATAATAATAATAATAATAATAATAATAATAATAATAATAATAATAATAATAATAATAATAATAATAATAATAATAATAATTAAAATAATAATAATAATAATAACAATAATAATAATAATAATAATAATAATAATAATAATAATAATAATAATAATAATAATAATAATAATAATAATAATAATAATAATAATAATAATAATAATAATAATAATAATAATAATAATAATAATAAATAATAATAATAAATGTTAAAATGTTTTTTTCTTTTCTCTTAACATGTGAATATAAATAATAGTTACATTAAAAGGCAAAAATCAAATCAATAATAATAAATTATTAATTTTATATATCAATAAATGTATGAATGAAATATATTAATAGATAAATATGATGAGATAGATGACGAATGAAAATTGTAATGAAGGAAATCACAGAAGAGCTCAAACTATATGGCAAGAGTTAGGTCTAAAATTTTTATGAAACTACCCGCTTGCATTGAATTGGCTTATTTTATATAACCACCATTATAATGATTTTCATTATTATTTTTTTTCAGATTAAAATATTGATATTTAGTAACAGTTTCTTATTGAGTTCTTACAAATTAAGTATCACCTAAATATAAGCTATTTTCATTTATAGCATACGTATTTTTAATACAAAGCTCTTAACTATTTATCTATTACTTAAATGCGTAAATTATTGCTCTTCTCCTTTTGTATTCTTGAAGAGTATTTGAATTTAATTATTATTATTATTATTATTTTCCCATAAAGAACCAAAGGTTTTGGCACTTTTTATAAAATCTTTAAATTCAAATTAATATAACAACCGAAGCAGTGTGAAAAAAAGAATTTCTTTTCGCACTGGTTTCAGGAACTAGTGTCTTATAAATCCACATATTTTATTTAACAATGCGCCAGTATCTGCTCAATCTATTTATTTTTATTTGTGCATAGCATAATATTAACTTTTATTGAAATCTTTCACTTATCACAACACTTTCTTTTGGTTTTGGTGGATAAGGCTCAGCAGAGAGGAACTCTGCCTGACGTGATGGAGGCAAACTTGTTTTACCGCGAACTTCACCTGCAAAAGTGCTTAGAAGGCAAAGATATTAATTTTACTATAATCAATAGTTGCAGGCTTACAGCTCGCACGTCGGAATTAGTGAGGCAAAGTATCTATAGGAGAAAGACCTGAACTTGGAAAAGGGGTACGGGGAGGTTGATAAGAATTTCTTTTCTTTTGAAGCTTTAAACATTTTTGTGGAGATTCTCTCTCAGAACCACTTAACTGTCTTTTCATGTAGTGTTTGGGAGCTTCTGTAATTGATTTCTGCTTTGATAACAAAGGCTGAACAAGTAATGGAGGCCTTTTTTGCAGAGGAGGAAGTTCATCAACTGTTTCCTTTATAGAATCGTTAGAAGGATGGAATTCACTAGGAAATCTTTTTTCAATTGAAGACGGATCGGGTTTTAAAGTTTGTGGTTTTGGAGGTCTTACTGGAGGAGGGAGGGGAGAAGGTAATGGTTGGGGAGGCAAAGGCTGCTTTACTTGTACTGGAACGGGTTGAATAGTTTGAGGTATAGATTCTCTGGAAGGACTTTTAGAACCATTATATGGACAAAGATCAGATAACGATTCTTTTGGTTGATAATATGGGGATAATGATTCTGCAGAAAAAGTTTTATCATCTGTTGATACCGAATGATCTGGGAAAAATTTTCTAATACTGTAAGGGGATGGTGACATATCACTAAAACCTTCTTGATGATAAGTTGGATCATGAGTCAAGGTTAATGCCTTAGAAAGTTTTTTCCTTTTGCTGTTCTTTAGTTCCCCATTTAATTCGCCTGACCCAAGTTTTTGATATGGAGGAGAACCACTCGGTGATATTTTTCTAGATCCCGGAAACTCCGTTAATGAAATTCTTCTCTGAAATCGAGGTTCACTGGCTGACATTCTTCTTTTGGGCATTACATCACTTGGAGATACTTTCCTCTTTGTTTGAGATCCACTTCGAGTTACCTTATGAAAAGAGTCAACGGAAGACCCTTTATGCTTAAAAGGATATTCTACAAATGTAGATTTTCTTCTAAATAATTTTTCGCTAGGAAATATTTTTAATTTAGGTACATGCTCCTTTTGAGGAGGTGGAGGTGTAGGTTTCGGAACCAAGTCTGCTCCCTCCTTTCCAGGTCCCATTATTGAACAAAACAAATCCGCCGTAGCCCCCAGCAGAAGGAGGGCATGGGCGGGGGCCACCTGCTATTGAGACCCAGTGTCTTGATGAAAAGTGTCGGACTTGTGGAAGGAGGGTCTGTTACGTGTAAGAGGTGGTGTTTCTTGTGACACAGACCTAGCGAAGTTATTTTCACTTTTAGGCCTGGGTAGATGAGCTTTCACGAGGGCCTTCCCTATGTGACCCAAGTCTAAAACATTATGATGAACCTTTGTAGAATTATCGGAACTAGAATCATCTGAACAAGACATTTCTTCACACTGTTCTGTTGCTGCAACTGAGGCCAATGCGTTTACAATTGCGTCAACTGTTTTAGACTCCCCGGTTATATCCTCTCTCTGGTTGCTAACAATAGATGGATTCTTTCCAATTTTATTTAACCTGGATAGAATATATATATATATATATATATATATATATATATATATAATATATAGATATAATTTCTATATATAATTATATATATATATATATATAATAATACTATATATATATATATATATGATATGATATATAATAAATATTATATATAACGATGATATATAAATATATAAATATATATATATATATACTAATATACGTATATATATATAATATATATATTTATTGAATATTTATATAAAATATATAGATATATATATATATATATATATAATAATATATTATATATATATATATATATATATTCAAATAGTAATGTCTAAATACAATTAAAAACATTTAAAATACACATAAACTTTTACATCTTTATTCTGTCATTTGGTAAGCAAGGTATTTATCTAGACGTCCAAAAATATTTGGTTTTGCAAACTCTTTTCATTATAAAAATCAATTTCTTTTCTTTCTTCTTCAATAGGATATATAATTAATATAGTGAAGCCAGGGAACTATTAAAATATTTTTTGGTTTATTGAAAATTTTTATAGGGAGTATTAGATACTAAAGTTATTGATATAATTCATATTATATAACATATTTATACACTAGATAAGCTTAAAATATTTTGGAGAAAATCTAGAAACATGTATTAAAATGAGATTAATCTTCAAAATATTATAATTTAAATATATTTGTATCGTTTTAATTCAGTCATGATTACATTTAAATAAAAAATTGATTTAGGAAACTAGATTAATTAGGTAATGAAATGTAGCCTAAACTAATCAAATCTAACCTAACCTAACCTAACTTAGCAAACCCTAGTTGCAAATCGCATGTTTTCTGGGAGCGAAACGGGTAATTGGGATAATATTTCATATCTTCACATTTGTCTAAACCGTAATATATATATATATATATATATATAGTAACTATATATATAAGTATATATTATATATATATATAATATATATTTGCCTATATGAATAAATATATCTATGTTACAATTAATAGAAGTATGCAAATATATTAGAAATATATAGGTAAGGAATATATATATATATATTATAATAATATATATATATATATATTATATAAAATATATATATATATATAATATATTATATATATATATATAATATATATATATATATAATATATATGATATATATCTATTATATATTATATTATATATAATATATATTTATACAATTGCCCTTTAGTTATCAACACACGAGATAGTTTATATTTTTATTTGAGAAATTACACATATTAAACCAATAGAAAACATAATTTAAATACAGCTTTCTTCCCGATTTGTTAATGGGAACCTTCCTTCAAGTAATGATCTCTTTGTCGAGTCTGAGAATTCTTGATGTTAATTTTCCAGAATTTAATTTTTAGTTTCTTTGTTCAGTTTTTATAGTATTTTGATATAATAAATATATTGCATCTTTATAAAAAATTGATCATAACTTTTCCCAAATATTATCGTTCGTCTATGAATAGCTGATTCCTTTTCATTCTTTATTGTTGGTCCTTTTGTATCAGAAATTACAACCAGAATCCATTCCATCTCTAATCGTCAACTGTGTCTTCCTCACAATGAGAAAGAAAGCTATAGCGTTTCGGATGACATCTTTCAATAATCAATAATAGAAAAAGTAATTTCTCTTAATATTAAAAAAAGGGAATTTGGGGGAATAGAAAGTTCCCCTTCCCCATATTTCTCCTATTTTCTTGTAGTGTGGTTTCGGTGTTGGTGGGTAGGGGGAATATCTTTTGAATTGGTAGGTAGTAATCAGATGATGTAATTATAATGCTGTTTGGTTAAAATTGTTTTTTTGATAACCCCTCCGGGTTTTTAGATATGTGTTGGGAGAAGGGAGTAAGATTGTTGAGTTTTTTATTTGTTGTTTTTTGTTTTTGGGTTATAATATTTCATTTTTGCTTTGTTGAGGGATTTATTAATGATATAAAGAGGGTATGAAAGTTTTTTGAAAGTTGGAATAGAAAGATAATATTCATTGTAGAAAGGGTGGGAGCATAACGAGTGCCATCGAAGAAATAGAATAGAGAGAAGTATGCACCTATTTTTTGTGCGTGTAGGAGAGAAAAAACCAGTGTGTAATTGGGGTTAGAAGCTGGTGTTGTCTGTGGTATTTATTGGTTACTGGCGTTAGATTAGTGTTATTAATTGCCATGAAGCTCAGTGTAAGAGTGTCTATGAGATAAAGGGTGAAGTGGGTGTATATGTTAAAGAATGTCAATGTGAATTTTATGTTGGGAATAAGGTTGTTGATACTATTTAAGATGTTGTGGGGGTTACTATTTTGTGGAGATGCAGTAAAAGAATGTCCATCAACATACCTATACAAGATTGATGTTATTACAGTAGAAGAGGGAAATAGTATGTGGTTGAGATGTGTGGTTTGAGGAGTGTGGAGTGGTTAGGCCACCGAATAATATAGTTCGAAAAATTCCAATAAATATGGGCAAGTAGTGAGAGAGGGTGAACCTATACTTAACTTTTTTAGGGACACTCTTATCTCATGGCATAAAACCACTAACTACAGTACACAATAGACAGAAAACCCACTTCTAACCAATTACACACACTGGTTGTCTTCTCATACCACCGGCAACACAAATAATAGGTATACTTTCCTCCAATTTCTTCGAAGCCACTCCGTATAGCTCCCCACCCTTTCTTACAAAATGAAATAACTTTCTATAGTCCACTATGGTCTACATACAACCCTCTTTATATCATAAATAAATCCCTCAAGCAAAGCAAAAAAAAGATATTATAACCCAGAAACAGAAACCAAACAAAACAACAATCCAAAAGAATCTAACCTTCCCCTGCCCCAACACACCGTATAAACACAAAAACATTTTACCAAACAACTTATTACATCATCTGATACTCTACCATTCAAAAATATATTCCACACAGAAACATAGAAAAAAACTGCACTCAATGCATATATACAATCCCATGCAAAAATTGTGATTTAGTTACGTGAGTTTTGATGAACTAATATTTTTGCCAGGAAGAACTAAGCAACATCCTAATGACTTGGCAGAAACAATAAGAAATACGGCTCTCACTGCCCATTAGAACGCTTTGTAAATCATATTTTTATAGCGTTATTTTCAACACCATTAATATTGATAAAGTTCTTTGTTCAATCAATCATATGAATATTTAACTTCTTTAAAATACAGAGGATGACTACTGAACGTTAATGCCAAGTAAAATTAGGATTATTATCCATTATTAGATCTTGAGGATGTTAATTGTATAAAAATGCCCTGAACAAAAAAATAACAACCAAAATTAAATTTCTGGAAAATTAACATCAAAGAATTCTCAGACAATCGACAAAGAGATCATACGAAGAAGGTTCAGAACAAATCGGACGGGGCGAAAGCTGTATTAATAATTATGTTTTATATGGGTTTTAATTATGTTGTAATTTTCAATAAAAAATTATAAACTATCCGTGTCTTGATAAACTAAAGGGCAAATTATTAAATAAATATATTTAACTGCTATCGATCATATTTACAAATATATATATATATATATATATATATATAATATATATATATATAATATAATATTATAATATTATATAGTATATATATATACTATATATATTATTCATATATAACCCATAATATTTTATATTTTTAAATCTTATCAACTCGACAATATAATATACCGCTACAACATCCGCAAGGTAAAACCGAGTATAGCGGTAATTGCCGTATATAAATGCGTGATATATGCGATTTTAATAAGTAAATGCGGATGCTCCTGGTGCGATGTTACCTGCTATCACTAAATATGATTATTAAATTCTTATATATAATATATATAATATAATATATATTAATATATATATTATATATTATAAATATATATATATAATATATATATATAATATATAGAGAGAGAAGAGATATATAGAGGAATAAAATAAGATAGAGAGATAGAGAATCTGAATATACTAAGATTCCGTAAGTACAGAATCTGAATGGAAAAAAGGATATTGTACATGCGAGTTTAGTATTAAACTATGTTCCGTGTGATTGATGATCCCTCACAGACGATGTGTGATAATATCCCTCATAAGGAAATTGGAATACGAAGCTACTTAGCGTTGAATTGATAACATTTGCCTTTTTATATCATACCGCTAGATAGGAAAAACGCTAACGTTAAGTTGCTCATAATAAAAATAGAATCCGATATCAAGTAACTTTGAGAGGAATTAATATCTCTTTCACCCTTAGACTCGTACCCTTACAGGAATTAAAAATGTATAAAAAACACTCCAATTTACACAGTAAAAATGTTCCCCTACTTGTGGATGAACAATACCTGTCATTTTACAGTTAGAATACTGACATTATTATTTAATTGCACATTATTTTATCCTCTCGCATTTTTAAAGAGTATCGAACATACTGTCTGGACACCTGTAGTTAGAGATACTCACAGCATTTTTATGACTAATGCTTATTTTATTATAAGAATTAGTCCATTGTTGAGATAATTAACTTATTTTATCAATCTGCGAAACTACCCACTCCTTTAATTAAACTTTATAAAGGACATGGGTAAATTTAACTTGAACTTAAAAAATTTACCGATCAACATGTAAAATAAGACTCCGAAAATCGTATGATTCAACGACTTTAAAATAGGAAACAAGAAATCATATTCTAAGTCTAACTAGCTGTCTAGATCAAACGGTACCGTAATTGGTAAAGGTTTAAAACCTACCTTAGAAGGAAGATAAAAGAATCAAATCCAGCAAAATGCTTCTGGGGTTCCAATTCTAAATATGGTCAAAATATAGTTACAGTATACTATAGTTTAAATATGCAATATAGACCATGACCAAATTTAAAAAAAAATTGTATTCAAATGCTTTCATATTTAATTAAATTAACTAACGAAATATTTCTAAGAATTTTATTTTATAAAAATCCTTACTTTGAACCACCAAATAGAAAGACCGCTCCTCCCTCTGAAAGAATTAATAAACATATGCATCTTTTATTAATGAATGTTTTATAAATGTGCAAATTTTATGCAAATAAAAAAATATCATAGATATTAACGACCAAAAAGCGAGAAATACTATAAAGTAAATGATTTTGTGTTTTAACCATAAAAATAATCTTCATAATAATATAAAAAATTGTTTATTAACAAAATATATGAGCTACACTCCGGGAAATATAAAAAAAACCTTATTTTTTCAATTATATTTTTAAAAACAAACAAAAGTCAGACTTATAAATTCAGTGCATCTAAAACACTAATAATCTAGTTATTATTATATATATTTATATTAATATAATATAATATTAATATTAGTTAAAAAAAAAGGATATAAAAGTAATAATAATATATATAATAATATATAATATATTAATATAGATTAGTTAGAATATACTCTAAATTTAAACTTATAGTATATATATATTATGTGTCTAAATAAAATATATAGATATATAATTTACCTTAATATATCTCTATAAGTCATATTAATAGCTATACAGCTTTATATACACATTATAAATATATATTCGTTATTTACATATTCTATATTACATATAATAATAATAATATCTATATATATAAATATAAATATATTATATATATATTATATATTTATATATATATATATATATATATATATATTAGGAATATAAGTTATATTAAGATAGAAAATTATTCATATAATATAGTAACCCATTGAAGATTAATATATTAACTCTAAACATCTATCTTATATATAAAATCTGTATATATAAATATAGGTATAATTAATATACTAATAATATGTTTATAACATGCTTAATTATTAACTTATCAATAGTACAGCTATAGATATATAAATAATAAAATAGTTTTTATTATTATATATATTCTATTAATTATATATATATTATAGAACCTAATTATATATTTAAATATAGTGATTATATATAAATACATAAATATACTAATATTATAAATAAATATAACTATAAAAAAATAAGTATTTATTATTAATATGATATACCTACTATATATATAATCGCTGAGAGAGGTATTATATAGCTATTAATATCATCATCCATAATCTAATATAATTTATATAAATATATAATATATATATATAATTATATATATTGATATCTATATATACTATTACAACTATAATTATATAATCTAATACAAATTAGTCCTCTATTTAGTAAAATATATAAATAATATATATAATATATATATTATATAATGATAAAGAAGAAAAAAGATTAATTAATAAAATGCAGTTAAAAAAAGTTAACAACTATTATTAGTTTATATATAAAATTATATCTAATAATATATATGGATAATAATATAATTAACATTTAAATATATATTTATATATAGATATATATATCCTATATATTAAAAATACATATATATAAAGAATTAATAATATATATATAAAAAATAATTATAATTAATATAGTTATTATATATATGATATATATTATAAGTATATAATATAGATAGTTGATATTTATATTTATTATTATTAAATATATAAATATAATAAATATGATATAATATATATATGTATATATGATATATATATATAATGATTATAAATAACTTAATCTATAGATAAGTAATATTACTAATTAATAATTAAAATATATATATATTATTAAAATAAAATTTGAAATGCTTACCTTATTAACACATAATAGAACAAAAATTGTTACAGCTATAAAAGCTGTATGACAATTATTTATATTAGATATATATATATATATACTATATATAATATATATAATATATATATATATATATAATTATATATTCAATTAACATAAACTATATTTATTATTAAATATAGCTACTATATATAATATAATAAATATAGTAATATTATTAGAAGTACTATACTAAATTATAATATAAATTATATAAAATAAATATTATATAGTATATATATAATAATAGTTTTTAGAATATAAATAAGTTAGTATATATATATATATATTATATATACATATTTATATATATATTTATAAATTATTAATTTTATATATATATATTGATATATAGATATATTACAATTTAATTATAATAAATAATATATGTAGATAATATTAATGAAATATAATATATGATATATATATATATGATAGTAGTCATATATATAATATTTTATATTAGTATATAAATATATATATAAATATCTATAAAATATATATTATATAATATATATATTAGTATATATATAGTGTTCTATATGATGTAGTATTTAATATAAGGTACAATAATATGGTTTTTACAGTTACTACAAATATATATAAAAAAATATAATAAAAACTATTGTATTATTTAATAATTATGAATATTCATATCATTAAATATATATATATATATTATGGTATATATTACTTGTATTATCTTACTTTATTTTATATATTATTTATATATTATATTATAATATATATATATATTAATAAGATAATATAATATATGAATCTATATAAATAGGAAAACTGAGTATTTAAGTTCTTCCGTTAAAGGTTTTATTAATGATCTAATAAATAATATTTATTACAATTTATTCCGAAGGAAAAGAGATAATATATTATAAATCATATATTAATATATAATATATATATATAAATAAATATATATATATATAAATTGTAATTTATATATAATATTATTATGGTCCCAAACTTATTCAAAATGTATATAGGTATCTGTCTTATTAATATATATAGTATTAATTTAAATATATAGGGTGTATAAGTTTTATATATATAAATATTATGATAATTAGGTTATTATATATATATATATAAGTTATAAATATATATATATATTAAAGTGATATAGGTTAGAGAGGTACTTATAATATATATATAATAATTCATATATAGCTAAAAAAAAAGCATTAATATATATTCATATGTTAATATATATAGACTATAACTATATATATTTTTATATATAAAGATATACATTTATATTATATATATAGTATATTACGATATACTAGTATATATATATATAAATAAAATATATATATAATACAGCTATATATAATAATATACAACAATACAAAATAATAATATATATAAAAAACTATAAAGATAATAAACTATAGACTTTCAGGACCAGTAATATTGTATAGTTTTATAAATATAAATATATATATATAAATATATATATATATATTGTATAATATATATATATATTTAAGAATATATATATATTAATATATAGTCATATATAATAATATATACATAATATAACATATATAGAGTATTATTATATTATTATACTACTACTATAATATTATAGTATATATATATAAATATTAGATATAATAATATACAAATATATTATAATATATATATATAAATATAAATATAAATAATATATATATAAATAATATATATATATATATAAATATATATATAAAATTAAGATATAGATATAATATATATATAATATATATTATATATATAATAATATATATATATATATATATATATTATATAAATAATATATTATATATAATATATAATATAGTATAATATTAAATAAGTTAAAATCTTATATATAAGTAGGTAGTATATTATATATTATCTATAGATAGATAATTATATTATAATTTATTATAGAATTAATTTTAATTTATAATAATATATATATGCTACTAACATTAATATGAATAGATAAATCATCTCTTTAATTTGATATATTAGTATGTGTAAAGTGTTCCTTCGTTCTCTTCTTGTATTGAGGAAAAGGTTAATATACTAAAATTTATATCCATAAATTAAGTAAATACATGAGACGCAACTGTATCAATCTTCTTTGATTTTTATAAATATTACTGTTATTTACGTATATATTAATGTATAATCAAAGTCTAACTATAGCTACAAGAAATATATTTAAACAATAATAAATATTATTACTTAAAATAAAAATAAATTCCCAATTAAATTATCATATTTAATTATTTATATATATGATGTTCTTTTCACACCCAACATTTATACTTTCATCTATTTGTTAACAACATAATTTATCATTGACGTATATAATTATAATACTACTAGGCTATATATATTAATATCTTTCATCATTTGTTAACAACAAATTTATCATTGACTTATCAGTATAATACAAATTATAAGTTAATATAAAGTAATAATATAAATAATTTTTATAATATATTATCAGTAGTTATACTATATATGTATATATATATATATATAAATATATATAATATATATATATATTCTATATATACTATCTTATTATATATATATAAATATAGAGTAATATATATATATATTATTCTATTATATTACTGTATAGTATTATTAGTAATGAGTTTATAAAATGTAGGTGGTAGGTATGAGTATATATATAATTTAAGTATTTACTTTCTATATATAAGTATATATATATATATGAATTATATAATATATATATATATATTATATATAGTATAATTATTATATATTTTTATATATATATAGTAGTATATTAGTATATAAATATATTATGATATATTATATATAATATATTCGTATACGGATATATATTAAATATTATATAATATTGTATAATAGTAATATATAGTGTAG
>JABUQX010119470.1:0-13137 GCA_015478945.1 Trachelipus rathkii | reverse complement strand
TCATCAAATAGTAAATTTTTCACGGTTTTGCAATGGAGATACCTCAAAAACCTGCCTAAATTACCTAGAATCCCAAATTATTATCTGAAACCGATCTAATATAAATACATATTAAAACAAATTTAGATTTCCTTGCTATTACACATATAACAATATAAATAAGCTTGACTACGCTTTATCACTACATCAAATTGTACATTTTTCACGGTTGTGCAAAGGAGATACCTCAAACACCTGCCTAAATTACCTAGGAACCCAAATTATTATCTGAAACCGATCTAACATGAATACATATTAAAACAAATTTAGATTTCTTTGCTATTACACATATAACAATATAAATAAGTTTGACTACGCTTTATCACTACATCAAATTGTAAATTTTTCACGATTGTGCAAAGGAGATACCTCAAACACCAGCCTAAATTACCTAGGAGCCCAAATTATTATCTGAAACCGATCTAACATGAACACATATTAAAACAAATTTAGATTTCCTTGCTATTACACATATAACAATATAAATAGGCTTGACTACGCTTTATCACTATATCAAATTGTAAATTTTTTACGGTTGTGCAAAGGAGGTACCTCAAACACCTGCCTAAATTACCTAGGAGCCCAAATTATTATCTGAAACCGATCTAATTCAATGAATACATATTAAAACAAATTTAGATTTCCTTGCTATTACACATAAAACAATATAAATAAGCTTGACTACGCTTTATCACTACATCAAATTGTAAATTTTTCACGGTTGTGCAAAGGAGATACCTCAAACACCTGCCTAAATTACCTAGGAGCACAAATTATTATCTGAAAACGATCTAACACTAACATGAATACATATTAAAACAAATTTAGATTTCCTTCCTATTACACATAAACAATGTATAAAAAAGTTTTGGACTACGCTTATACTACATCAAATTTGTAAATTTTCACAGTTGTTGCAAAGAGATACCTCCAACACCTGGCCTAATTACCTAGGACGCCCAAATTATTATCTGAAACTGATATAGACATGAATACATATTAAAACGAATTAGATTTCTGCTATTACACATATACAACATAAAATAAGCTTGACTACGCTTTTTCCACTACATCAAATTGTAAAATTTTCACGGTTTTGCAATGAGATACCTCAAAAACCTGCCTAAATAACCTAGAAGCCAAATTATTTATCTAAAACCGATCTAATATAAAAACATATTTAAAACAAATTGAGATTTCCTTGCGATCACACCTTTATTGAAATAAATAAGCTTGCTTACGCTTTATCACTACATCAATTGGTACATTTTTTCACGTGTTTGTGCAAAGGAGATACCTCAAACACCTGCCTAAATTACCTAGGAGCCCAAATTATTATCTGAAACCGATCTAACATGAATACATATTATAACAAATTTAGATTCTTTGCTATTACACACATATAACAATATAAAGAAGTTTTGACTACGCTTATCACTACATCAAATTGTAAATGTCCCGCGGTGATGCGAAGGCGGTAATCAAACACCTGCCTAAATTTACCAAGAGGCCCAAATTATTATCTGAAAAAGCGACCTAACATGAATACATATAAACAAATTTAGATTTCCTTGCTATACACACTTTTAACAAAATAAATAGGGCTTGTCTACGCTTTATCACTATATCATATTGTAAATTTTTTACGTGTGCAAAGGAGGGTACCTCAACACCTGCCTAAATTACCTAAGAGCCCAAATTATTATCTGAAACCGACTAACATGAATATACATTAAAACAATTAAGTTTCCTTGCTATTACACATATAACATATTAAATAAGCTGACTAGCTTTATCACTGACATCCAAATTGGAAATTTTCACGGTTTGTGGAACATCCTTTTTCTCTAACACCTGCCTAAAATACCTTCAGCCCTAATTATTCTCTCAATACGATCTAACATGAATACATATTAAAAACAAATTTAGATTTCATGCTATTACACATATTACAATATAAATAAGCTTGGACTACGCTTATCACTACATCAAATTGTAAATTTTTCACGGTTGTGCAAAGGAGATACCTCAAACACCTGCCTAAATTACCTAGGAGCCCAAATTATTATCTGAAACCGATCTAACATGAATACATATTAAAACAAATTTAGATTTCCTAGCTGTTACACATATAACAATATAAATAAGCTTGACTACGCTTTATCACTACATCAAATTTTAAATTTTCACCCTTGTTGGAAAAAGAAAAAACCCCAAACCCCTTCCTAAAATTCCATAGAAACACAAAATTTTTATCAAAAACCATATAACATAAAAACAATTAAAACAAATTTAATTTATTTGCTATTACACAAAAACAATATAAATAAGATAGACTACGCCTTTATCACTACATCAAGTTTTAAATTTTTTACGGTGTGCAAAGGAGATACATCAAACACTTGCCTAAATTAACTAGGAGCCCAAATTATTATCTGAAACCGATCTAACATGAATACATATTAAAACAAATTTAGATTTCCTTGTTATTACACATATAACAATATAAATAAGCTTGACTAGGCTTTATCACTACATCAAATTGTAAATTTTTCACGGTTGTGCAAAGGAGTTACCTCAAACACCTGCCTTAATTAACTCTGAGCCCAAATTATTATCTGAAACCGATCTAACATGAATACATATTAAAACAAATTTTTATTTCCTTGTAATTACACATATAACAATATAAATAGGCTGACTAGGCTTTATCACTATATCAAATTGTAAATTTTACGGTTTTGTTGCAAAGGACATGTACTCAAACAACCTGCCTAAATTACTTAGGAGCCCAAATTATTATCTGAAACCGATCTAATATGAATACATATTAAAACAAATTCAGATTTCCTTGCTCTTTACACATATAACAAATAAATAAGTTGACTAGGCTTTATCCACTACATCAAGTTTTAAATTTTTTACGGTTGTGCAAAGGAGATACCTCAAACACTTCCCTAAATTAACTAGGAGCCCAAATTATTATCTGAAACCGATCTAACATGAATACATAATAAAACAAATTTAGATTTCCTTTGCTATTACACATATAACAATAATAAATAAGCTTAACTACGCTTATCCTACATTCAAATGTAAATTTTTCACGGTGTTGCAAAGGAGATACCTCAAACACCGCCAATTCCTGGAGCCCAAATTATGATCTTGAAACCGACTCTAACATGATACATATTAAAACAAATTTAGATTTTTTGCTATACACATATAACAATATAAATAAACTTGACTTCGCGCTGTATCACTACATTAAATTGTAAATTTTTCACCTGTTGTGCAAAGGAGCTATAGTAAATCAAAACACCTGCCCTTAATTTAACCTAGGAGCCCCAATATTATTATCTGAAACCGATCTAACATGGAATACATATATTAAAACAAATTTAGTTTCCTTGCTATTAACACATATTATAACAATAAAATAAGCTTGACTACGCTTTATCACTACATCAATTGTAAATTTTTCACGTTTGTGCAAAGGAGATTCCCTCAAACACCTGCCTAAATTTACCTAGGAGCCCAAATTATTATTCGAAACCGAATCTAACATGAATACATTTTAAAACAAATTTAGATTTCCTGGATTACACATATAACATATAAATAAGTTTTGGACTACGCTTTATCACTACTTTAAATTGTAAATTTTTCACGGTTGTGCAAGGAGATTACCTAAAACACCTGCCTAAAACACCTAGGAGCCTAAATTATTATCTGAAACCGATCTAACATGAATACCATATTAAAACAATTTAGATTTCCTTTTCTAATAACAAATAAATACAATATTTATCAGCTTTACAAACGATACCACTAATTTAATAATATATAATTTTTCACGGTTGTTGCAAAGGAGACCCCCAAAACACCCCCCTAAATTACCTAGGGAGCCCAAAATTATTTTTTAAAAAAACCCACCTAACATGAAAAATATTAAAAAAAAATTTAAATTTTCTAGCTGTGAGACGAAAAAACAAAAAAACAAACCAATTACAGCTTTACCAATACAACCAAATTTTAAATTTTTAAAGTTGTGGAAAGGAGAACACCCCAAACACCTGCCCAAAATTACCTAGGAGCCCAAAATTATTAATCGAAACCGATCTAACATGAATACATATTAAAACGAATTTAGATTTCCTTGCTATTACACATATAACAACATAAATAAGTTTGACTAGGCTTTATCACTACATCAAATTGTAAATTTTTCACGGTTGTGCAAAGGAGATACCTCAAACACCTGCCTAAATTACCTAGGAGCCCAAATTATTATCTGAAACCGATCTAACATGAATACATATTAAAACAAATTTAGATTTCCTTGCTATTACACATATAACAATATAAATAAGTTTGACTACGCTTTATTACTACATCAAATTGTAAATTTTTCACGGTTGTGCAAAGGAGATACCTCAAACACCTGCCTAAATTACTTAGGAGCCCAAATTATTATCTGAAACCGATCTAACATGAATACATATTAAAACAAATTTAGATTTCCTTGCTTTTACACATATAACAATATAAATAAGCTTGATTACGCTTTATCACTACATCAAATATTAAATTATTCACGGTTGTACAAAGGAGATACCTCAAACACCTGCCTTAATTATCTAGGAGCCCAAATTATTATCTGAAACCGATCTAACATGAATACATATTAAAACAAATTTAGATTTCCTTGCTATTACACATATAACAATATAAAAAAGATTGACTACGCTTTATCACTACATCAAATAGTAAATTTTTCACGGTTGTGCAAAGAAGATACCTCAAAAACCTGCCTAAATTACCTAGGAGCCCATATTATTATCTGAAACCGATCTAACATGAATACATATTAAAACAAATTTAGATTTCCTTGTTTTTACACATATAACAATATAAATAAGCTAGACTAGGCTTTATCACTATATCAAATTGTAAATGAATACATATTAAAACAAATTTAGATTAACTCAAAACACCTGCCTAAATTACCTAGGAGCCCAAATTCTTATCTGAAACTGATCTAACATGATTACAGATTAAAACAAATTTAGATTTCTTTGCTATTACAATATGCTATTAAAATAAGCTTGACTACCCCTGATGACTACATAAAAAAATATAGATTTCTTTGCTATTACACATATAACTCAAAAAACCTGCCTAAATTATCTAGGAGCCCAAATTATTATCTGAAACCGATCTAACATGAATACATATTAAAACAAATTTAGATTTCCTTGCTATTACACATATAACAATATAAATAAGTTTGACTACGCTTTATCACTACATTAAATTGTACATTTTTCACGGTTGTGCAAAGGAGATACCTCAAACACCTGCCTAAATTACCTAGGAGCCCAAATTATTATCTGAAACCGATCTAACATGAATACATATTAAAACAAATTTAGATTTCCTTGCTATTATAAATATAAATTACCTAGGAGCCCAAATTATTATCTGACTATTTTTATGGTAAATTTTTTCACGGATTGTGCAAAGGAAGATACCTCAAACACCTGCCTAAATTACCTAGGAGCCCAAATTATTATCTGAAACCGATCTAACATGAATACATATTAAAACAAATTTAGATTTCCTAGCTATTACACATATAACAATATAAATAAGCTTGACTACGCTTTATCACTACATCAAATTTTAAATTTTTCACGGTTGTGCAAGGAGATACTCAAAACACCCTGCCTAAATTATCCTAGGAGTCCAAATTATTATCTGAAACCGATCTAACATGAATACATATTAAAACGAATTTAGATTTCCTTGCTATTACACATATAACAACATAAATAAGTTTGACTAGGCTTTATCACTACATCAAATTGTAAATTTTTCACGGTTTTGCAAAGGAGATACCTCAAAAACCTGCCTAAATTACCTAGGAGCCCAAATTATTATCTGAAACCGATCTAACATGAATACATATTAAAACAAATTTAGATTTCCTTGCTATTACACATATAACAATATAAATAAGCTTGACTACGCTTTATCACTACATCAAATTTTAAATTTTCACGGTTGTGCAAAGGAGGTACCTCAAACACCTGCCTTAAATTACCTTGGGAAGGCCAAAATTATTATCTGAACCGATCTAACATGAATAATATTGAAACAAATTTAGATTTCATTGCTATTCAACATATAGCAATAAAGAAGCGCGAACATTCATGAACATGACACCTGAGAGGAAGTTTTTCCGGGTGGTGAAAAAAAAAGATACCTTCAAAAACCTGCTAAAATTACCTTAGGAGCCAAGTTATTATTTTTCTTGAAACCGATCTAACATGAATACAAGGAAAACAAATAGATTTCCTTGTTATTAAAAAAAACAATATAAATAAGCTTAACTACGCTTTATCACTACATTAAATTGTAAATTTTTTACGGTTGTGCAAAGGAGTTACCTCAAACACCTGCCTTAATTACCTTGGAGCCCAAATTATTATCTGAAACCGATCTAACATGAATACATATTAAAACAAATTTAGATTTCCTTGCTATTACACATATAACAATATAAATAGGCTTGACTACGCTTTATCACTATATCAAATTGTAAATTTTTTTACGGTTGTGCAAAGGAGGTACCTCAACCACCTGCCTAATTACCTAGGAGCCCAAATTATTATCTGAAACCGATCTAACATGAATACCTATTAAATACAAATTTCAGATTCCTTGCTCTTAACACATATAACCAAATAATAAGCTTTGACTAGCTTTTATCACACATCAAGTTTTAAATTTTTTACGGTTGTGCAAAGGAGATACCTCAAACACCTGCCTAAATTACCTAGAAGCCCAAATTATTATCTGAAAACGATCTAACATGAATACATATTAAAACAAATTTATATTTCTTTGCTATTACACATATAACAATATAAATAAGCTTGACTACGCTTTATCACTACATCAAATTTTAAATCTTTTACGGTTGTGCAAAAGAGATACCTCAAACACCTGCCTAAATTACCTAAGAACCCAATTTTCATCTGAAACCGATCTAAAGTGAATACATATTATAACAAATTTAAATTTCTTTGTTAGTACACATATAACAATATAAATAAGCTTGACTACGCTGTATCACTACATCAAATTGTAAACTTTTTACGGTGTGCAAAGGAGATACCTCAAAAACACCTGCCTAAATTACCTAGGAGCCCAAATTATTATCTGAAACCGATCTAACATGAATACATATTAACAAATTTAGATTTCCTTGCTATTACACATATAACAATATAAATAAGCTTGACTACGCTTTATCATTACATCAAATTGTAAATTTTCATGGTTGTGCAAAGGAGATACCTCAAACACCTTGCCTAAATTACCTAGGAGCCCACTTCTTATGCTGAAACCAATCTTCCATTGAATAAATATTAAACAAATGTTAGATTTCCTTGCAACTTACACACTATAACATATAAAATAAAGCTTGACTACGCTTATCACTACATCATACATTGTGAATTTTCAGGTTGTGCAAAGGAGAAACCCAAACACCTGCCTAAAATTACCTAGGAGCCCAAATTATATCTGAAACCGATTCTAACAGGAATACATATTAAAACCAATTTTAGATTTCTGCTATTACACATATATAAACAATATAAATAAGCTTGACTACGCTTATTACTATAATCAAATTGTAAATTTTTTAACAGTTGGCAAAGGAGATACCTCAAACACCTGCCTAAATTACCTAGGAGCCCAAATTATTATCTGAAACCGATCTAACATGAATACATATTAAAACAAATTTAGATTTCCTTGCTATTACACATATAACAATATAAATAAGCTTGACTACGCTTTATCACTACATCAAATTGTAAATTTTTCACGGTTGTGCAAAGGAGATACCTCAAACACCTGCCTAAATTACCTAGGAGCCCAAAATTATTATCTGAAACCGATCTAACATGAATACATTTTAAAACAAATTTAGATTTCCTTGCTATTACACATAAAATATAAATAAGTTTGACTACGCTTTATCATTACATCAAATTGTAAATTTTTCACGGTTTTGCAAAGGGATACCTCAAACACCTGCCTAAATTACCTAGGAGCCCAAATTATTTTCTGAAACCGATCTAACATGAATACATATTAAAACAAATTTAGATTTCCTTGCTATTACACATATAACAATATAAATAAGCTTGACTACGCTTTATCACTACATCAAATTGTAAAATTTTTACGGTTGTGCAAAGGAGATACCTGAAACACCTGCCTAAATTACCTAGAGCCCAAATTATTATCTGTATAACCGAACTGAAAAAAAAAAACATATTAAAACTAATTTAATTTCCTTGCTATTACACATATAACAACTAAAATAAGCTTTGACTACGCTTTATCACTACATCAAATTATAAATTTTTCACGGTTGTGCAAAGGAAGATACCTCAAACACCTGCCTAAATTACCTAGGAGCCCAAATTATTATCTGAAACCGATCTAACATGAATACATATTAAAACAAATTAGATTTCCTTGCTATTACACATATAACAATATAAATAAGTTTGACTACGCTTTATCACTACATCAAATTGTAAATTTTTCCTGGTTGTGCAAAGGAGATACCTCAAACACCTGCCTAAATTACCTAGGAGCCCAAATTATTATCTGAAACCGATCTTACATCAAATACATATTAAAACAAATTTAGATTTCCTTTGCTATTACACATATAACAATATAAATAAGCTTGACTACGCTTTATCACTACATCAAATTGTAAATTTTTCACAGTTGTGCAAAGGAGATACCTCAAACACCTGCCTAAATTACCTAGGAGCCCAAATTATTATCTGAAACCGATCTAACATGAATACATATTAAAACAAATTTAGATTTCCTTGCTATTACACATATAACAATATAAATAAGCTTGACTACGCTTTATCACTACATCAAATTGTAAATTTTTCACGGTTGTGCAAAAGAGATACCTCAAAACACCTGCCTAAATTACCTAGTAGCTCAAATTATGTATCTGAACCCCGAAAAAACAGTAAACAACATGATTAAAAAATATTTTATATTTCCCTTTTTATTACAAAATAAAAAAAAAAAAAAAAAGCTTGAGCTACCTTTATCATACAAAAAATTGTTAAATTTTCGACGGTTGTGAAAAGGAGATACCCCAACACCTCCTAGAATACGCAGAGCCCAAATTATTACCTGAAACCGATCTAACATGAATACATATTAAACAAATTTAGATTTCCTTCCTATTACACATATAACAATATAAATAAGTTGACTACGCTTTATCAATACATCAAATCTGAAAGTTTTCATGGTTGTGCAAAAGAGGATACCTCAAACACCTGCCTAAATTTCCTAGGAGCCCAAATTATTATCTGAAACCGATCTGAAATGAATACATATTAAAAAATTTAGATTTCGTTGCTATTACACATATAACAATATAAAAAGCTTGACTACGCTTTATCATACATCAAATTTAAATTTTGCACGGTTGTGCAAGGAGATACCTCAAAACACCTGCCTAAATTACCTAGAGCCCAAATTTTATCTTGTGAAACCGATCTAAAACAGGTAATACATATTAAAACAATTAGATTCCTTGGCTATTACACAGTTAACAATATTAAATAGCTTGACTACGCTTTATCACTACATCAAATTGTAAATTTTTCACTGTTGTGCAAAGTAAATACCTCAAACACCTGCCTAAATTACATTGCAGCTCAAATTATTATCAGAAACCGATCTAACATGAATACATATTAAAGCAAATTTAGATCTCCATGCATTACACATATGAACGAATATAAATAAGCTTGACTACGCTTTTATCACTACAGTTCAAATTGTAAATTTTTTCCACGGTTGTGCAAAGGAGGTACTCAAACACCTGCCTAAATTACCTATGAGCCAAAATTATTATCTGAAAACCGATCTAACATCAATACAATTAAAACAAATTTAGATTTCCTTGCTATTATACATATAACAATATAAATAAGTTTGACTACTCTTTATCATTACATTAAATTGTAAATTTTTCACGGTTTTGCAAAGGGATACCTCAAACACCTGCCTAAGGATTACCTAGGAGCAAATATTTCTGAAACCGACAGTCTAACATGGATACATATAAAACATTTAGATTCCTTGTATTACACATATAACAATATAAAATAAGCTGACTACGCTTTATCACTACATCAAATTATAAATTTTTCACGGTTGTGCAAATGAGATACCTCAAACACCTGTCTAAATTACCTAGGAGCCCAAATTATTATCTGAAACCGATTTAACATGAATACATATTAAAACAAATTTAGATTTCCTTGCTAGTTACACATTACCAACTATAATAAGCTTGACACGCTTTATCACTACAGTTAAAATTATAAATTTTTCACGGTTGTGCAAAGGAGATACCTTTAAACACCTGCCTAGATTACCTAGGAGCCCAAATTATATCTGAAACCGATCTAACAGGAATACATATTAAACAAATTTAATTCCTTGCTATTACACAATATAACGAATATAAAATAAGCTGACTACGCTTTATCACTACAATCAAATTGTAAATTTTTTTCTTTTTGTGTAATAGTAAATACCACAATCAACCCCTAATTTCATTCCAGCCCAAAAGTTATTATCAGAAAAACTGGGGCCTCAACATGAATACATGATTAAAAGCAAATTGAGGTATTCCTATTCTATGAGACATCAAACTATATAAATTAACTGCACAGTGATTTGACACCTACATCAAATTGTAATTTTTTCACGGTTGTGCAAAGGGTTACTCAAAACACCCGCCTAAATTACCATGAGCCAAAAATTATGTATCTGAACCGATCTAAGCATGAATACGATATTAAAACAAAATTTAGATTTCCTTGCTATTACACATATAACATATAAATAAGTTTGACTACTCTTTATCATTACATCAAATTGTAAATTTTTTCACGGTTGTTTAACAGAGATACCTCAAACACCTGCTAAATTACCTAGGCCCAAATTATTCTGGAAATCGATCTAACATGAATACATATTAAAACAAATTTAGATTTCCTTGCTATTACACATATAACAATATAAATAAGCTTGACTACGCTTTATCACTACATCAAATTGTAAATTTTTCACGGTTGTGCAAATGAGATACCTCAAACACCTGCCTAAATTACCTAGGAGCCCAAATTATTATCTGAAACCGATCTAACATGAATACATATTAAAACAAAATTTAGATTTCCTTGCTTATTACACATATAACAATATAAAGAAAGCGTTGACTACCTTTATCACTTAATCAAAGATTTGCAGAATTTTTCCGGTTGTGGCCAAAGAATTATACCTCAAACACCTTGCCTAAATTACTAGCGAGCCGCAAATTATATGATCTGAAACCGATCTTACATGAATACATATTAAAACAAATTTAGATTTCTTGCTATTACACATAATAACAATGTAAATAAAGCTTGACTACGCTTTAGCACTACATCAAATTGTAAATTGTCACGGTGTGCAAAAGAATTGCCTCAAAACACCTGCCTAAAGTAAATTAGGAGCCTAAATATTATCTGAAACCGAGTCTAACAGAATACATATTAAAACAAATTTAGATTTTTTCTTTTGCTATTACACATATAACAATAGAAGTAAGCTTGACTACGCTTTATCCCTACATTATTGTAAATTTTTCACGTTGTGCAAAGGAGATAACCCAAAACACCTGCCTAAATTACCTTGGAGGCCCAAATTATTATCTGAACCGATCTAACATGAATAGTATATTAAAACAAATTTAGATTTCCTTGCCTATTTACACATATACAATATAAATAAGTTTGATAACGCTTTATCGATTCATCAAGATTGTAAAATTTTTCGACGGTTTTGCAAAGATACCTCAAACACCTGCCTAAATTACCTAGGGGCCCAAATTATTATTTCTGAAACCGGATTTAACATGAATACATATAAAACAAATTTAGATTTCCTTGCCTATTACACATATAACAATATTAATAAGCTTACTACGCTTTATCACTACATCAAGATTGTAAAATTTTTCACGGTTTTGCAAATGAGATACCTCAAAACACCTGCCTAAATTACCTGTGAGCCCAAATTATTTATCTTGAAACCGATCTAACCATGAATACAATTAACACAAATTTAGATTCCTTCCTATACACATTATAACAATATAAATAAGCTTGACTACGCTTTATCATACATAAATTGTAAATTGTTTCCCAGTGTGGCTAAGCGTAGCATACCCCAAAAAAACCTGCCTAAATTTACCTTAGGAAGCCCAATATTATTATTCTTGAAACGAGTTCTATACGATAATACTTATTATAAACAAAGTTTTAGCATTTCCTTGCTATCTACACATATAACAATATAAAATAAGCTTGGCGTAGGCTTTAATCACTGACAGTTCAATTGTATAATTTTCCACGGTTTGTGCAAAGGAGTACCTCATTAACACCTGCCCCTTAAAATTACGAGTAGGTAGCCCAAATATATATCTATGAACCCGATCTGAAACAGTGAATACATATTAAACAACAATTTAGATTTCCTTGCTATGCACACGATATAACCACTAAAATAAGTATGACCTACGCTTATACTCACGGCAAATTTGTATATATTTTTTCAACACGGTTGGTTGCAAAGTAGATACCTCAAAAACCTGCCTAATTTACATAGGAGCCCAAATTATTATCTGAATCCGATCTAACATGAATACATATTAAAACAAATTTAGAGATTATCTTTGCTATTACACATTCATAACAATATAAAATTAAGCCTTCAACTATCGCTTTTATCACTCACACTCAAAAGTTGAAAAATTTAACGGTTGTTATGGCGACGGAGACACACCTGACCTAAATTACCAGGAGCCCAATTTAAAATTATTCTGAGAAAACGCGAAATGCGTATATGAAATACATGTATTAAAAACCCAATTTAAGAGTTTTCTTGCTATTAACATCAATATATAATAATTAC
>JABUQX010119469.1:0-19458 GCA_015478945.1 Trachelipus rathkii | reverse complement strand
TAATATATAGTATATATATATATATAATATATATATGATATTATAATATATAATATAATTATACAGTATATATATACGATATATATTATACAGTACTATATATATTTAGATATATAATTATATATATATATATACTATATATATATATATATTATATATAGATACATATATATATATATATAGATATAATATATATATTAAAATTTTATATGTGAGTCTTATATATCTATATATATATTATATAATTATATATATATATATATTAATATAATATATATATATTATATAGAAATATATATTATATATATTATACTATGATAATATATATTATATATATATATATAGTTAGTAGTACTATACATATATATATATATATATATATATATATACTATATTATATATATTATATATATATATATATTATATACATATATATATAGCATTAAGTCATAGGGTTAGGGTTCGAGTTTTTATTCTCAAGTTCTAGTAATCGTATCCCTTTCAAACTTGTTATCCTTAGTGCTGGTAGTGTCACCTCGGCAGAGCCGAGGTTTCACACGGCTGCACCCCGTAGGAGGTGCTGAGCCCCCAAATTTGGCTATGGTTTATAATTATGTGGAAAATAAGCAGCCGACATGCTCCTGTGAAGGAATCCGAGTCTGAGAAGGAGCAGGATCCTGAGTAGGTTAATGATGCAGAACACTGAGCAGGAGCAGGAGCAGGAGCCGGAGCCGAATCTTCAAATTTACATATAACAGTCCAAGTGGAGTGCCTTTCTCTATGTTTTAGACCCGTAGAACTTGAGTTTTAGGATTTCAAGTTAATGCGGAGTGTTTGAGAGCCCCAGGGATGGGCTTCCAGATGAAAAAGCACAGAACGCATAACAGAGGAAGGAAGGAGTCTGTATGACTTTTGAACGGAGTCAGAATGGAGGTTGAGTGGGAGCTGAGACAGGGTAGTGCGTTGCTTGAATCCAAAACTTGCTTTTGACATGCATAATGCATGTTACATCAAACCTTATGTAATGATGGATGCTGAGATCGAATACATTGGTATAAACCCTCTACGAGCTGTTACAAGCTCGAACCGGATCGACTCGGCGCAAAACCGACGCGTACGCCCGCAGGCGCAATACATGAGAGTGAATATATTTTTAATTATATTAAAAATATCAATTAATCATTAGATCAAACGCTAATCAACCACATACCCTACCCCTTCCCTGTCATCTGTGATATATTGATTAAGCGATTAAAGTTATATTTAAACACATTTTGTATAAACGTAAAGTGAAAATATGTTCTTTAATTAATAAGGGGATGATCCAATCTTTGGCTGGGGCTGAGTCCCCGTTTTCAGCCCATCAGTAACATGCTGTTAGATAATTCAGCACCCAACCTACCCAAAATAGAAACATAATATAATATTAATCGAGAGATAGTTTTAAAATATACAAGGCGATTATTGACTTATATAAAAACGACCAAAAATGTAGCTTTTTTTTACCCTCTATAACGTTGTTTTTTTTTGGTGCTCACATAGTACACATTAGTAATGCATTTTCTGTATTCCTTATATTATTTTTATTTTCATTAAAACCTATGTTTTATACTTCCATTTCATATCAACTATTACGTAATTTTTTACGAAATGACTTTAAACTTGAAATATGCATAGATTGGTCCTTACCTACAAATATTATACAGTATAATACTAAAGTTTATATCGATTTTTTTAGTTTTTGTGCTCAGCGTTGGTCCAATTTCCAAACCACATTTTTTTTTTAATTTGAAAGTGAAAAATTGACATTTATTTTTGATCTAACATTATTATCATCTGCAAAATAATAGTACTTAAAGAGGAAACCTTACAAATCCCTATTCTTTCTTTACTTAGATAATTTTATTTAAAAGAATACTTTATAAGAAAATTTTTTTATAATAAATTTCAAAACTTTTTTTATTTATAAAGTATGTTTCCAATAACATTAAATCGTCAAATCTATTTGCATTACAAAAGAGGAAATATTATCTAAGTTAAAAATTCGTTAGTTACCCTTGTTACAGGTGACAATATATAGCCCTGAATATTTATCATTATTGATCGCACGAGTAATAAAAATATATATACTATCAATATTTTTATCACTGTTTCAAATCCATAAAAAAATGGGTTTGGAAATAGAGCAACGCAAAATACACAAAAACTCAAAAAATCGAAACTGATCTATAGTATATTATGTATTAAGATAATGAGACCAATCTATGTGCCAAACATAAATTACTGACTGAGAGTCTGTATACCTTGAGAGTTCTTGATATAAAATTGTCAAAAACATGTTATGAATTTTGAAAAAATTGAAATAAAATTCTGTGAAAGTAATATATGAACTACTAAGTCACCAGAAAAACACCGTGAAAACAAAACGTTTTAGAGAGGCAAAAAAAAGGCTACAGTTTTTGAGGATTATAGATATGATGATATATAGTCAAATAAATTTCATTACCAAAATTACTAATTTTATGTCCATTTTTAAGGGGGGACTGAAACGGGGACCAATGCGCCCAGCCATAAAGATTGAATTTACCTCCCCTCTTATTGAAATAAATACAGCAGTCATGTATAAAATTATTATTAAAATAATTAATTTTTCCGAGTCCACATGACCATTTGTAATATCAGCATCATTTAATATTACAATAACATTGGGTGGTAATTCATTAATATTCTTTATATTAATAATTAAATTTAAATTGTTATTTAACTCTTTAATTTCTACATTATTAAAAGTAACAGATTTTGGTAAATATTATTAAAGTGACCGCACGCCCTGTTGAAGGCGGGCGGTTTCCAACATCTGTTTCGGCTCCATAAAATTTGTGTTGTTTCTGCACCTCAACTTAAAGGGTTTTTACTTATTTATTATGCTCTGTGATACTTTTCAGGGACAGATCCTATACTTTAAACCTAAAATGGAGAAACAGGTTTTCAAATGGCGAAATCAACTGTGACATATGTGGAGTTGAAGAAAACCTGACACACTTCATTTGTATCTGCCCAGAATATGAAGATCTTAGAAGTAGCTTCAATGAACTCCAAAGACCGCAAGCAGAAGACCTAAACGAGGTTGTTGGGAGATGGCTATTTGAACCTCACAATATAGAAGAAGTCAAATATATCTTGGAGAAAATATGGGGAAGAAAAGAAAAAATGTTGTCTACAACAAATGGCAATAATAATAGAGATGATAATAGTGAGAGATAGTTAATATATTAAATTGCAAAAAGAGATAAAGATAATATTACTTAGTAATCATAACGTGGTAATTGTTACCCAGAGGGTTGTCACCCCCGATTTTTATGAAAATCACAGGATATACTCTAAAAAAAATAATAATGAAGAATAGTGAAAACGAAAATCGTTGCTTTTAGGAAAAAAAGTTACAGCTTCTCAAAGTTAAAACTGGTAATTGTTTAGTATTACTGACTTGAGTTCACATACATAGTATTAAATTTACAAACATTTCATTTATTACAAAAATGGTTTTAAAAAAATTATATGAAGTTTTTTTTTACAAATTTTCCTGTATTTTGCGCATATATTTTAAAGAAATATATAAAAAATAAAGTTCTAAAAATTTTTTAAGCGGCTAATTTTCTCATTTTTTTTAGGGATATCGCTATGGATGCTTTGTTCCGATTTTTTATATATTGATTGCATTAATATTTTTCCGATAATCAATAATTTTGAACAATTTTTAATAATTCAACTGTTCCGACCACCCTAATAGCTACATAAATTGTAAAAAAAAAAAAAATAAAAAAAAATTTCATAAACGCATTTTGGGTAATACTTTAGCTGAGGTGAATAAACTTTACGTAACTATTACATTAAAACTATAAACTTATAATTTACAAAAATGGTATCAAAAAATTCTTTGAAGTTTTTTTTACCGATTAGCGTATATTATAAATGGATATTTTTAATGAAAATATGAAATAAAACGCTAGGAAAAATGTAACTTTATGGCTTTTTTTCGTTCGTGTAGGGATGAAGAATGACGTCGAAATGCGTTTCAACCTATCGATACATCGATATTTATTAATTATCGATATTATAATTGTTTCATCGATTATCAACGGTTTTATTTTTTAAAAATATACGAACCAACCTACTTGTAAAAATTATGATATTTTAAAAAAAAAAAAAAATAATTGAAAACAATATTTTTATGTAATGTAAAAAAAAAATAAATATATATATATATATATATAAATAAAATATATATATATATATATATATATATATATATATATATATATATATATATATATATATATATATATATATATATAGGTAATAATTGTAGACAGCTTAATTCAATAATATTTTTGAGACCCAAAAAATTTTCTGTTCAAAAATTTCTAAGTTCAGAAAAGTATATCCGTGACGCCATCGTGCCAGGATTTCGGCCAGACGCCGCTGACTAATTTTATCTAATAGTATATATAGCAGAGTATATGAAAGAAACAGTTATATGGCTAAGTATATATATATATATATATATATATATATATATATAAGGTTAAGCTATTACAGCAGACTCACGAAAGCTCGGAAATGGGAGCCCTGGGCCCAAAGAGCTCCTCGAGGGAAGATCCTGGCCCCCACGTTCCTCGGAAGGCCGAGAGACCCCGACTGCTACCCTTGGGGTACACATTAGTTTTAAAAAAATAATAATGTTTTTTAAACTAATGCGCACTTCAAGGGTAGACCACCCCGAGTAGGAAAGCCGGGAAACGTTTCCAATCCAGGATCTACTCGGGAGGTCTCCGAACCCCGCTTGGTGAAGAGGCTGGCCGCGGTTCCTTCCCGCCCCCCCCACGGGTGGAAAACGGCCCCCCTTCTGTTCCCCGGGTCGTCGAGCCCCCTATTAGTTTCAAATGCGTGATATATAAGTAGTATATGTATAAGGTTATATATATATATATAAGTATATATGAAATATATATATATATATATATATATATATATATTCGATAAATAAGTCATGACCTATACGTAACGCGGAAATCCTGACGTGTATGACGTCACGCGGAGCTTGCATATAAATTTCTACTTGACGGGGTATGGTACATAATATATAGTAAGCCATATACTATATATATATATAGCATAGTATAGTATATATATATATATATATATATATATATATATATATATATATATATATATATATATATATATATATATATATATATATATGCCGTAGGCCTTATCTTAACCTATATGGACATACGTACGTTGTCGTAAAAGTTTACGTTTACGTAGATCGATTTATATATGGCGTAGGCCTAACCCTCTCTCTCTCTCTCTCTCTCTATATATATATATATATATATATATATATATATATATATATATATATATATATATATATATATATATATATATATATATATATATATATAATTTTTTTAGAGCATTATATAATTTTTTGATATTCTATCGTACGAAAAATAATTATTATTTACAAATCTTTATTTTTTATAATTAACTACGTTTGGTATATTCAATCACAGTATAAATATACTATGGTCAATTGAATCGTTGATAATCGTAAAAAAAATAATCGAAAGAAAATTATTTTTATCGATATATAAATAATCGGAAAATATCAGAAACAAACATCGATAGTGTTATCCCTAAAAAAAAAAATCAGTCAATTTTTTTTTTCGGAGCCTAATTTTTCATATTTTTATTAAAAATATGCATTTATAATATACTTTAATAAAAAGAATTTTTTTATACCATTTTTGTAAATTATAAGTTTATAGTTTTAATGTAATAGTTACGTAAAGTTTATTCACCTCAGCTAAAGTATTACCAAAAAGTGTAATGTTTATATATATAAGATATAAATATATATATATATATATATATATAGTGTATACATTTTCTAAATCTATATATATATATATATATAGTATATATATATATATATATATATATAGTATATATATATATATTAGGGATGTGCCCAATAATGAAAAAGCCGAATACCTGATACCGAATATTCGGCTGAATAATCACTTCGCTATTCGGCCGAATAGTTATTTCAAAGTTCGGTCATCCATTTAGGGAAAAATAAAGAAAACTTACACTGGTCAACAAAAAAAGGTGAAATTTTTCTTGGATGGACTTTTGTAGCAGATAGCTATATAGTAATTCGGAGGTGCTGATTCCATATATATTCTATTTGCTGTATCACATCCCATTTTTGTGCAATCATGGATCCCCTATTTTTGCAAATTCCAGGAATGACAAAATTCATGTGCACACTACGTAGGCTGTATAGACGTTCTTCCGCATATATCTACAGCAGCAGCAAGTTTACTGCGGTCGATATTCGGGAAGCATGTGGTAACTTTAGTACGTCTACATGTATGGATGCCAATGACCTGGATGATGTCTATCATCCATCTGAAATACAGTCGGATGGTCCGTCATTGTTCACCCAGGGTGAACTGAACGATCTTGTATGAGAGTTGTATTTGCCGAAGTTGTCCTGAGCTGTTGGCTTCGAGGTTGCATGAAAAATGACTACTGGACCATGGCACAAGAGTAACATTTTATCGTAACAGAGAAGCAGAGCTGCGGAGGCTCTTCCAGTCAGATGGTAACCTTGTGTATTGCAGTGAAGTTGCAGGCCTACTACTGCTATGGGACTCCCAGCATAAAATGCAGGTGAGTGGCGACTGTTTATTGACACCTCCAAGAGCAAAGTGTATGTTGTTGCACAACGGCAACAGGTATGCTTCGGTTCTAGTAGGGTACTCGGTACGGATAAGAGGAGTATGCAAAATCAAGACAGTTTGGAGAGGCTACACTATCAGGTATATGCGTCGACCCCAAAATGGTAAACATTTTGTTCGGTCGTTAGCAAGCAGGTTTCATCAAATATCCCTGCTTCCTGTGCTATTTTGACAGCCGGGCGGCAAAGGATCACTGGACCAAAAGAGAATGGCCACCGAGGGAAACCTTGACGCCAGGTGACAGGAACATCGCACGTGAACCACTTGTACTGAGAGAAAACCATCTTACCTACACTACACATGAAACTTGGTTTGATGAAACAATTGTGAAGGCCCAATCCATGATGGTGAATGCTTCCGCTATATGCTCAACGTTTCCTGGTCTGAGTGACGAGAAGAAAAAGCTGGGATATGATGGTCCACAAATACGGACACTCCTCTGTGATGCTGCCTTGCTACAACAATGACTGTGTTAAGAGGCAAAGCGTGGAATGCTTTTTCAGATGTAGCACAGAATTTTCTGGGGGAACAGAGCCGAGAACCACTAACATTGTACAGGAATTGCTAGACAGTTTTCATTCTCATGGATGCAGAATGAATATAAAGTTGCACTACTTATATTCTCACCTAAGAAAATTTCCTGATAACCTAGGCGATAGCAGGGTGAATGCTTCCATCAAGATCTAAAGTTCATGGAAGGACGGTACCAGGGCAAGTGGGATATCAATATGTTGGGCCGACTATTGGAGCTTGATGAGTGATATTCCAGACGCTATGCACAGTAGATCATCTACGAAGAGTAAGTTACTACCATCGTAGGTATATTTATGCTTACATTAACTAAACCCATTCCTTCTATTATATTCATTGTTGTCCCATATTACTCTTTTTATATTCATAGTTGTATTATATGTTTAACATATATCTATCAAAGACATATCATATCATTGTGATTTGTTTCTTCCTCACTTCAGTTATATATATATAAGGGTGATACACCCTTCCTGGGAGATGAAGAAGAGTATATATATATATACAGTTATATATATATATATATATATATGCCATATATATATATACGGATATACAGAGTACATACAGTGTTACATATATATACATATGTTATTATTATAGTTATTATTGTATTATATTATTATATATATATTATACATATATATTATTATTATTATATATATTATATTACCCTATATATATATATTATTAATACATATTAGTTATTACATATATTGGTTATTATTATTATTATTATTATTATTATATATTTATATATACATATATATTATTACATACATACAGTTACATATACATTATTGCTACATATTGGCTATATTGTATATATATATTATTATACATATATTAGTATATATTATTATTGTTATACATATGTTATTATTACATATATATATTATTATATATATATATATATATATATATATTATATATATATATAAGTATACAGCAACCGGGGTAATTTCAGAATTTTTCGGCCTCTTTTTGGTTTTTAAGTAACTGTAACTTAAAAACTATAACACTTAGAGAAATTAGTTCTATTTCCAATAATAAAATATGGGTATTTGGCAATCATTTAAGGTAAAGAAAACTAAAAAATACAATAATAACTATTTTTAAAAAATTCTAAAAAAAGAAGGAAAAATTTTTTTGGGGGAATTTCAGAAAACCTAAAAAAAAATATAAATTTTGCCCATTTTTATTGACACTAGCGCGTAAATGAGTCCCCCAACATGTTAGTGGTAAGAATGAGATAATTAGCTGCATTGCCAGAATATTGATTTTTTGTTAACCTGGCAATTTTTCAGCACCTCCTTTTAGCTACTCTTTAGTTTTTCTCTTTGTTGTCAGTCGGGTGCATGTTTATATGTGGCTTCCGATGCCTCTGAGCCGATTCCTTGTTACTGAGCCAATTGGCCACCCCAGTCAAGGGTGAGGGGGAGGGGGGAAATAGAATGGAAATCTGAAATTGCCCCGGGGTTTTCAATATTAAATAACTTTTTAATGAAATGTGCTATCACTATGTATTTTATATGTATACATAGCTTAAAACCTGTACTATCAAATAGTAAGTGATCAAATTTTACAATTTTTTCTTTATTTTTCGTACACAGACCTTATAAATCAAAATTACAAATTTTTAAAAAAAATTTTTTTAAAGAAAAATCAAAAAATCTAGGTTATTTATATATTTTTAAAAAATTTTGCAGTTCACTGCACCTGTTAGTCTGCTAAAACTTTTATTAAAAATTTTTTGTTAAACATTGGTTTTTTTTTTTATAAAAAATAAAAAATAAAAATTCTGAAATTGCCCCGGAGTTCTGAAATAACACCGTTTGAGGGTATATATATATATATATATATATATATATATATATATATATATATAAGTTATATATATATATATATATATATATATATATATATATATATATATATATATATATATCCCAACAATTCTGTGATAGACCCTCTTGGAAAAGGTAAAAATCCATAAAAATTACAATTTGTAACACATAATATCTCACAAATGCGATGTGATATGTAAAAACCGATTACATGGAATCAGCGCATCAATAATCAATTGCGAAACCCCATCCAAGAAATTTCATGTTTACCAGTGTTATAGCTATACAAAGTAATAAACAAAAGTAAATAACTATTTCTTACCTATAGCAAACCATTCACATATTAAAATAATTAAATGAAAATTGAAAAGTTTCGTAGTTAAAGATATTAAACTAAACTTCATTTGAATAAGCTCTAAGGTTAAATGACAGAACATTAGCAGTTCTTCATTTTCAGGGGATAACCTATTTCTTGTGGCTTCATAAATATTTCCTCCTGTTCTAAATATTCTTTCACTTTCGACTGATGATGGTGGAGCTGAAAGGTATTTTATCGCTAGTTTTTCAAATTCATAAAACTATTTCCAGTGTTTTTTTCTCACCAATTGAAGGGAATATCATCGTCTTCACTGGTCAAAGTAGGAAAACTTATATATTTGTTTATTTCTTTTGATGTAATTCCGTATGTAGCCTTTACTTTTATGTACAATAATCACATCGTCGGAAGAATGGGACTTTCTTTTTCACTCCCACTTTCTTTTCTGTATGACAATTTTGATGCCACAATTTCTTTTTTTAAAACAATCCATTAAAGAAGTTAAAATGGAACCTTCAGCTTCACTTCTCTTCCCACTACGTGAATCACTTCCGTCGCAGAAGAGTCAGAGCTGGGCCTTCATGCCTTCAATGACCATATTTCTTTTTGGTAGATTCATCTCTGATTCATGTTGAAAAATTAGCTTGAATCGCAGATCTAAGAAAGTAGCTACACACAAAGATTTATCACATAGAAACTTAGAAAGTCTTTTTTCTACTGATTTCTTAAGCTCTTCAACGAGTGTAATTATTCCACTGAAGCTTTTGCTTTTAATTGCCTTATTTAAAAATAGATTTATTGGTAAAATGGAAGGGATCACTTGGGCGACTGTTACTTCACGTTTAATGCTTGTTTTAGTGATGTCAAATGGCTCAAGTAAATGGAATAATTTTGCCACTGAAAATCAGTCAACATTTTCTGATTGCATTCAGCAGCGTATATGGATATGGGAACTTTTTGTTCAAACAATCTTTTAAGCATATCATAAGTTCTGTTCCAGCGTGTAGAAACGTCTTGAATTAATTTATGCTGTTTGGACATTCAGCTGCATCTGTTAAGTTTTATGCTTTGCAGCTGCCGTTGCTGAATGGTGAAAATGAGAGGATATGCTTCTGCAAGTAAATAAAATATCTTTAACAGACTTCTGACATAATATTGAATCGTGAATGCATAGTTGCAACATGTGAATAAAAACATGAAATTGATAGCAAGCCACTCTCCCTTATACCAGCTACCATGTTTGGTCCATTATCCCGTATCACTAAATGAATTCTATTTTTTAGAATATTGAAAAATGTCAAATGCCAAATGACAAAGATTTTCGCCATATTGGCTATATAAAATTTATTATTATATTTTATTTTTGAAAATAAGTTTCTAAAATTTCAATTTTAAATTAAAATAACTTTCCCTTATGTTGACGTAATTTATTGTTTATAAAGCTCAATATTCGGCCCGATATTCGGCAAAAAGCCGAATACTGAATATTCGGTATTTTGGCCGAATAAGCCCAATAAATAAACAATAATCTGAACATCCCTAATATATATATATATATATATATATATATATATATATATATATATATATATATATATATATATATTATGTTATGTTATGTTATATATTATTATTATTACATAAGTGTTATTATTATTATATATATATTCGGCATACATATATATATAGTTAGAGAAAGAATATATTAAGTTATATATATATTATTGGTTATTGTTACATACATATATACATATATACATACATATATTACATAATACACATGTCGATATTATTGGATTTATTATCTATATTAAATATTTATATATACATATAAATTATATATATATATATATATATATATATATTATTACATATATATATATATTATTATTATACATATATATATACATATTATATGATAGCAGGAAGAGTATATGGTGGTTGTTCTTGATATTGAATAGTGTATTTTTAAAGATTTTCTGCTCAGCGAAAGTTGTTAGCATAGGTACTTAGGTGGCAAGTCACCATGCCAGAAGCTTGCCACTCAAAGTTATTAATCTTATTTCACAGTTAACTTTTCTGAAATACTTACGAATATTTACGAACTTAAACTAATTGTTCATAAAATATGAAGTAATTCAAATATAGAACAATACCATATATATATATATATATATATATATATATATGTATATAGCAGCAAAGAGCAGCATATATATATATATATATATATATATATATATATATATATATATATATATATAGCAGTATCACAATATTGATGGATATCAGATGGGGAACGTTTTCCATACCCCATAGGGGAGGGGGCGGAGGGAAGACCGCGACACCCAAATCACTAAAGAAGGGTATACTGGAGTTCTTTTCTACTGAGCGTCGAGAGACTGACCATGCCATCAATCTACCTCAGTTCCATTGGTTTTTAAAAAATATAAAATTCAAACTTCACTGGTACCTTCAAGGGTATGCTCTTTGTGAGTACCCATTAATTTTTTTTTTTTTTAAAAAATTTAAATTAATGTGGGTACCCCAAAGGTAGGACTGCTCCGAGTCGGGTCTCGGCCTTCCGGGAATGAAAGGGTATCGGGTCTCCGGAACCCTCCCCTACAGGGTATAAAAATGTCCCCCAATCTGTTCCCCACGGCTCGAGCCTAATGGGTCAAGGAGCAGTAGCAGTATATAGTTATATATATATATGTATATATATATATATATATATATATATATATATATATATATATAAGGTTGACTCAAATGCCTCTCAACTCAGGGCAAGCTTCCAATTCAACACTCGACTCCTTTGCAGCTTGTTTCAACGCACTCTATAAAATTTTTTCACTGGTCACAATCTTACTTGTTTATATATATATATATATGTATATATGAGTATATTAAGAGCATATATATATATATATATATGTTATATATATGTTATAGTTATATATATATATATATATATATATATATATATATATATATATATAGCTATATATATATAATTTAAATCAGAAAGTTATTAAAAGAAAAATTATTTTATTACTACTTTATTATTATTTTATTTTATTATTATTTATTAAATATATATATATATAATTTTAAAATAAATATATATATATGTATATATATATATATATATATATATATATATATATATATATATATATATATATATATATTCTACTATAGAACTCCAAAATTTGTATCCGGTAATTTAAATTTTTTAGTTTTTAGTGTTAAAAAAACTAAAAGTTTAAAAAAAAAAAAATTTAATAAAAGTTGTAGCAGACTAACAGGTGCAGTGAACTGCAAAAAAAGTTTTTTTAAAAAATATATAAATAACCTAGATTTTTTGATTTTTCTTTAAAAAAATTTTTTTTTAAATTTTTAATTTTGATTTATAAGGTGTGTACGAAAAATAAAGAACAAATTGTAAAATTTGATCACTTACTATTTGATAGTACAGGTTTTAAGCTATGTATACATATAAAATATATAGTGATAGCACATTTCATTAAAAATTAACATTTAAAACCCCGGGGCAATTTCAGATTTCCATTCTATTTCCCCCCCCCCCCTCACCCTTGACTGGGGTGGCCAATTGACTCAGTAACCACGGGAATCAACTCGGAGGCATCGGAAACCCATATAAACATACCCGACAACAACAAAAACTAAAAAGTAGCTAAAAATTGCTAAGGGTGCCAGATTTAACAAAAAATCAGCTAAATCTGGCAATGCAGCTAATTTATCATTCTTACTACTAACACGTTAGGGAAGCTCATTTCAGCTAGTGTCAACCAAAAATGGGTAAAATTTTTTTTTTTTTTTTCTGAAATTGCCCCACCAAAAAATTTTTTTCCTTCTTTTTTTAGACATTTTTTAAAAATAGTTATTATTTGTATTTTTTGAATTTCTTTACATTAAATGATTGCCAAATGCCTATATTTTATTATCGGATCTAGAACTAATTTCTGTAAGTGTTATAGTTTTTAAGTTAGTTAAAAACCAAAAAAAGGCCGAAAAATTCTGAAATTGCCCCGGTTAATGGTATATATAATTCTTTCAGATATATATGATGACAGAAAAAACAATTATTAAATTACCCGAGTTTTCAAAAAATCTTATTAATATAAATGTTGCTAATAAGGAAAATGATCCCAAAGGAAATTCATTCAGTGAGAAGTTAAAAGATGACAATGAAGATCAAAAAAATGATGATGAAATAAAATTAGATATTGGAGAGCACTATTTAGTTCAAAGAGCTGACCAGTCATGGCGTAAGTTTAAAGTAAAACTTTTATATATATATAGTACCGATATACATATATATATATATATATATATATATATAAAGAGTTACACATTTGAGAAGAGAGTATGGGAGATAAAAATATATATATATAGTATATATATAGTATATATATATATATATTTATATATATATATGTTAATATAAGAGTATATATATATATAGTATATATATATATATATATGTTAAGCAGCAGTTCATATATATATATATATATATATATATATATATATATATATATATATATATATATATATATATATATATATATATATATATATATATATATATATATGTATATATAGTGTGCTAGCATATAGCAGTATAAATATGTTAGTTATATATATATATATATATATATATATATATATATATATATATATATATATACCTTACCTTACTTCTCACCCTGGCCACCTTATCTTCCGGGCTGCCACATTGTCCGGCCTCCACAGATCTAACAGGGACTGAAGTGTTCCAGATTGGCTCTGGGTTGAGAGTTGTGAGCCATGGTGATCAGAAGTGTGAGAGACTGTTTCTGGTACCAGGTTACAATTTGACAAATGTTTGAAATGGCTTGGTTAAATAGGTGTACAGGAATTCCGGTCTGGCCAGAATTCCCGCCAGAATTTGACATTTTTTCCAGTTCTGACCGGAATTTTTCACGGAACCAGAATTACAAATCTGCTGAGAAAAATTTTGCTGGAAGGGATTTATTTTACATAGCCCATCTTTTAAAATATAATAATAGCCTTATGTATCTATTAATAATACAGTGTGTATTACACACTCACAGTATTGTTTCAAAGTTTACCTCAAATACCCGTAAAATATAGGATAACAAGATATTTTCATTAAATCTCAAATTTAGTTCAAAATTATATATATAAGATATATATATATATATATATATATATATAAAAATATAAAAAAATAAAAATATTTTTTAAAAAAATTTTTATATAAATTATTATTATATATATATATATATATATATATATATATATATATATATATATATATATATATATATTATAAGGTGTTACAGAAGTATAGGTATATATATATATGTATATTGGTTGGTTATATATATATGTTGTTAACAGTGTATATATATATATATATATATATATAGAGTAGTTATATATATATTATACATATATATATATATGTTATATATATATATTATATATATAGTATACGGCATATATATATATATCGGTATATATATATATATATATATATATATATATATATATAGCATATAGTTCTCAAAGAAGATATATATATATATATATATATATATATATATATATATATATATATATATATATATATATATATATATATATATATATATATATATATATTATTATTATATATTACTACTTATTTCTGCCCCTGGCCCACCACAATTGAGCCATACCGCCCAGGGAATCCGGCCACTTCCCTGGGTTGAACCTTCAGCCAGGCTGGAGAAAGAAGATATAGAAGTCAGCACTGGGGCATTGAGAGCAGTGCACCTCAGAAGGAGGTGCTCTATTGAGTCCAGGGAAATGTGACATCTGGTGCAGGTGGGGGAGGTAACATTGTCTAGTTTGAATCTATATTTATATTGTAATAGTTTTGGGTAGTGACCTGATCTGCTCCGGGCGAGGTCAATTTGGCCTCTTCTGGACAGTGTTTCTTCTAATAGGTCCAATTAAAATTGATGAAAATTTAGTAAGTTCAGATAAGGAGTTGGTCAACATTTTCAAATCTTAATTTTGCTTCAGTGTTTACTGAGGAAAGATTGGAGACTAATAGTTCTTATATGCTATATGCATGTAACAAATAGACTTACAGAATTTGAATTTGACGTAAAAGATATTAAACGTTTACTAGACCATATTGATCCAAGTAAAGCTGCAGGCCCTGATGGTATACATGGTAGAATTTTGAAAGAGGGTAGTACCGGCATTGCAAAGGCACTGTATTTGATTTTTAAGCGATCTATAACATTTGGTGAGGTACCAGATGACTGGAAAACGGCATATGTTGTGCCTATTTATAAGAAAGGTAGTAAGGAAGATTTGGGTAATTATAGGCCAGTTAGCCTAACATCTCTGGTTGTAAAGGTTCTGGAAAAGTTACTGAAAGGTCATATAAAGAAATATTTAGAAGATAACAAGGTATTGTATGACTCCCAGCACGGTTTCAGAAAGGGTAGGTCATGTCAGACAAACCTTTTAGAATTTATGGAAAACATTACTGACTGCATTGACCGAGGAGATCCAGTTGATATTGTATATTTAGACTTTAGCAAAGCTTTTGATAAGGTTCCCATATAAGGCTGATGAAGAAGTTATTGCAATGTGGTATAGGTGGAGTGGTATATACATGGTTGGATTAAAGAGTGGTTGCAAAATAGAAAACAGTGTGTACAACTAAATGGCAATAAGTCATCATGGGAAATAGCGAAGAGTGGTGTCCTTATCAAAAGCTTTGCTAGTGTCTAAATATATTGTTCCTCATATATATAAATGATTTAGACCAGGGACTTAAATGCAAGGTTTCTAAGTTTGCAGATTATACTAAAGTGGCCACCTCAGTTAGGAATAGTGAAGGATGCATTAAGATTCAAAATGATCTCAATAAACTGGTGGGCTGATAAGTGGCAAATGAATTTTAATAGTAAAAAGTGTAAGGTTCTTGTCACCTAGGTTACTCAAATAAAAGTTTTAACTACGATATGAATGGGGATTGGCTTGAGTCTGTGGACCAAGAAAAAGATTTAGGTGTGATTATAAGCAGTAATTTGAAAGTAGCTAATCAGTGTTTGGAAGCTAGAAATAAAGCTAATAAGATGCTGGGCATAATAAATCGCAATGTTGTTTACAAGAGCAAGGAAGTAATAAGTAAACTGTATAATAGCTATGTTAGGCCAGTAATAGAGTATTGTGCACAAGTTTGGGCCCCTTATTTAAAGAAAGACTTAGATATGCTAGAGAGAGTGCAACGTAGAGCAACAAGGATGATTTCTGGGTTTGAGGGAAGAGCTATGAGGAGAGGCTGAAGGAGTTAGGAATGTTTTCTGTAGAAAGGCGATTTCTGAGGGGACATGATACAAGTCTACAAATATTTACATCTACTGATAATATGGAGATCAACAAATTTTTCATAGTAGATATGGACAGGTGACCAGGGGGCACAATAAGAGAACAAAGCATGCCATCTTGATATAAGAAAGCATGCATTCAGTAAAGGGTTGTTAAATTTTGGAATAGTCTGCCACAGGAGGTTGTTGAGTGTGACTCGATTGCAACATTTAAGAAAGGGTTGTATATGGATGGGATGTGTATCATATAATATATTTAGACAAAGCCAAATTGGCGGGTTTTTAGTTACAGTAGTTATTAATGTTAGACTGCATGTGTGACCATAACTTAGTTATTAAGGCATGTGGATGGTTTGGGTATCATATATATATCATTAGTTTTGACTAAGCCAAATTGGCTAAGCATGTGGATGGTTTGGGTATCATATATATATATATATATATATCATTAGTTTTGACTAAACCAAATTGGTGGATTTGTAGTTACAACAATGAGACAATCCCTGGGGTGCTGTGGATTTGCATGAGCAATGTTTCTGGTTAGTGGGTTGACTGGGACAGGCCCGTGTGGCTTCTTACTGTCTCTATATTCTGAATGTCTTAAAAGAAATGACTTTAAAATATTGTTGCTCCTCGAAGACTCAGTTTGCCAAAAGTTTTTCAAAACCCAACGACCCAGGGAGCTGGGTTTTCAGAAAAAGACAGAAAACCCGGTGATTTTGGTTTTTTTTCAGGTTTTTTCAGATTTTTTCTGTGATTTTGCACAGATTTTGAAAAATGGGTTAACTCATTTACTAGTTAGTTATATATATATAGCAGTAGTTAGTATTATATATATATATATATATATATATATATAAATATATATATATATATATATATATATATATATATATATATATATATATATATATATATATATATATATATATATATATATATATATATATATATATATATATATATATATAAATATTATATTTCAGTACTTTTATGTTTATACAATTATATTATAATGATATGTAATTTTAAAAAAATTAAATTTTTAAAAATAATGTTATCTGGAAGTTATCCGGAAATTTAACTGCCTACAAAGCAAATGTAAAGAAACGAATGGAGGATGCTTTAGAATCATTCTTTTATGTAGCCAACCTTCTGGATCCTAACATAATGGGTATGTAATGAAATTTAAGCTGAAATACATTTATAATAAACCTATAGATAACCAGTGTTTTTGAGATATCGGATTGAAAAAATATTTTGCTGTTAATGAAATACATATAAGCCATATATATATATATATATATATATATATATATATCAGCAGAAGAAAGCAGAAAAAGATATATATATATATATATATATATATATATAGGTATATAAGATATATAGCATATATATATATATATATATATATATATATATATATAGTATATATATACAGTATATATATTTTAATGTATAAACATATATATGTTCTCTAATATATATATATATATATATATATATATATATACCGTATATATATATAATCATATTTTTGCTTTATAGGATCTGAAATATCCAGTCAGCAGCAAGATGAAGCTGAATCCTGGTTGAAGTTATACAACCATGAATATTTCGCACCTTTCATGGCATTTGCTATTAAAGATAACAGTTTTTTTCCATCCTCTATGTTCGATGAAACTTTATTAAGAACATATAAATCTTGTCCTTCAAAATGGTGGAAAATTATGGAAAACGAACATCAAAAAACAATCTCTTGCCAAAAGGATTCTGCATATTCTGCTCAGATCTTTTAAGCTGTCCACCAAGTTCTGCCTCTATTGAAAGGGTGTTCTCGACATTTGGCCATATCTGGTCTAAGCTAAGAAACAGGCTTGGTGTACAAAAGGCCAGCAAGCTTGTCAAAATATATAAATTTCTTAATAAATGAAGGTGATTCCAAATGAAACACCAAAATAAATAATTTGTTAGGGAATTAAAATTTTTTTGAATGAATTAAAATTTAAAGGAAAATGTATATGGTTTTAATTTCCAAATTAACTCTTTAAAAAAAAAAACATTTTATTTTTTCCCATCCTCTATGTTCAATGAAACTTTATTAAAACATATAAATCTTGTCCTTCAAAATGGTGGAAAATTATGGAAAACGTACATCAAAAAACAATCTCTTGCCAAAAGGATTCTGCATATTCTGCTCAGATCTTTTAAGCTGTCCACCAAGTTCTGCCTCTATTGAAAGGGTGTTCTCGACATTTGGCCATATCTGGTCTAAGCTAAGAAACAGGCTTGGTGTACAAAAGGCCAGCAAGCTTGTCAAAATATATAAATTTCTTAATAAATGAAGGTGATTCCAAATGAAACACCAAAATAAATAATTTGTTAGGGAATTAAATTTTTTTTTGAATGAATTAAAATTTAAAGGAAAATGTATATGGTTTTAATTTCCAAATTAACTTTTAAAAAAAAAACATTTTCTTATTTTTCTATAATTTTTTTTTGAAAAAACCCAAATTTGGTTT
>JABUQX010119468.1:0-17754 GCA_015478945.1 Trachelipus rathkii | reverse complement strand
TTTATGAGAATCTGTTCGTAGTATTTAAACTGAACTTGTTACATATTTTTCCCTTTATAATTCATAATTTACATATTTTTTGTTGTTACATATTTTTCCCTTTGTAATTCATAATTTATATATTTTTTGTTGTTACATATTTTTATCTTTATAATTCCTAATTTACATATTTTTATTGTTCAAATATGTTTTTGTTTTATGCGTTGTGAGCATTTAATAAGCAATTACTCTCTTTTGATAATGATATATAAAAAGACATCTGCTTATATTAAAATAAACAGAAAGAGTCGACTGCTGCGTCTCCTTTCTGTCTCCTTTCTGTTGTCTTTCTCTCTCCTTCCGAGTCTGGCACTGGCATTCAAATATTTATTAATGATGAAAGAAAATTCAACATCGACTTGAAATGAAGTGAATGCGGTAGGTGAATGAACGTGAATGAATTTTTCATTTGTTCACCATATTCGTCAAGTGTAAGAAAGAGCATAAAAGTCGGAATTAATATGTACAGAATTCAAGAATGAATTATTTTTTTTGAATTCTGCTATGTAATACGTATTTATCTTAATTTGCATAATAAAAAAAAAACACGGAATTTTATTCTCAGATGTTACCCGCCGTCGAGTGATAAAATTATACAGTAAATCAGAGCAAATGTCAGGGCAAAAAACTTGATAATTTGCAATGGCTGGGGAATAACCAGATGACGCCGACTTATTATATATATATATTTGTGACATACGAATAAATGGTCTATCTTTAACTAACTTAACCGGACCAAGTTAAACCAGTTAAGATCACGATACGATTGAATGATATATTAAATATTTATCAAAATATAAAATACTTTATTTTTTATAGCGTTTTGGGCAGCATTGAAAGAAGATGTTTGAAGGAAATGAAAATTTGAAGAAAGAGAGAAAAAAACTACAAATTAAAAAAAAAAAAAAAAAAAAAACGATTTTTCCTGGGTTGCTATCAAACGTACAAAGATGGCCAACGTGTAAAAATTTTGGCATTATAAAATTTGGCATTCCACTGAAACTGACAATTTTTTTGGTAGTCCTCTAACTGCCGAATGATTTAGGCCATTCCGCTAACTGCAATTCCACAACCTTTTTCAAATTATATTGCAATTCCCCAATTTATTTTGGTATTCCGTAATGCGGAATTGCTTAATGAAATAACGGAGGAACAACAAATTTTTTATATAATATAGATTCTTTTATATAGTAATATAAAATATATTTATATGAAATATATATATATAAATATATATATATATATAATATATATATATATATTATTAGTTCAAGCCCCCAGATTAGATGTCGTCCCATGTATGTAAAAAAAAGCTATGATAGCTACGTAAAAACTGAATACATTTTTTGAAATCAGCGCACATTGTATGAGAAAATGAAGAAAGAAAATAAATAAAGTGAATAAAAAAAAGTGATATATTTTTACAATGAAAAGAAATAAAATAAAGTGAGATAAAAAATTATTATATTATATCTCTCTGTCTCTCTATATCTCTCTCTATAAGTCATGGTCCCCCAATAATGTTCTTTCTATATATATCTTTACATACGCGGCACACACCACCACACATCCACACATACATTACGAACACACACACACACACACACACTCTACAACTATCATTATTATAGACTAATCTCTATACATTATAATTTTTTTTTGTGACCTTTAATATTAGGTTTGGACTATATGCTACTTTTATTTTGTAATTATTGATTTCAACCTTTAAATCTTTTATTTTGAATTTTTTTATGTCTCATTATTATTTATTGAAAAGATATAAGGAAACGTTTATTTTTATGGGTATCATTTATTTTTAAAACGTACGATTATAATATTTTTTATTATTATTAATATTTAAATAATTATTTTTTTTTTTAAAATTTAATTATTTTTTTTTTTTTAGTCTATCTATCTAAATTCAAAAATATATTAAGTTTTATGTAGATATAGTTATTCCTAATCTGGAGACTGGCCGATCATTTTATTTATATCAGTATATATATATATAAATATTTATATATATATTTAATATATAATATATATTTTATATATATATATATAATTATATATAGTGTTGTTACATAGGGGAGGTAGGTAGGGGGGTTATATATATATATGGAGACCTGGCCATATAGTATATATATATAGGGGGGGGGAATATATAATGATATATATATATATATATATATATATATATATATATATATATATTTTATATATATATAATATATATAAATATTATCATATATATAGTATAATATAATATAGTTCTCTCCTGTATAGCGTCGGGCGGGTGACGTTGGCCACTGTAGGTATTAACTTCGTCTCCCCACTTTCCCCTAATTCACCTTTTTGGATTTTTTTCCCTGAAAATCAAGGCCCTATAGTAGGTACATAAGCACACAAAAAAATAATAATGTAATTCTAATAATCATAGTTTTATTTAAAGTTTAAAAACAGATCATTAGACTCAGTTTGAAAGGGGGAACGGGCCACCATTGTGGGGTGAATTGGGCCATCTTTTTAGATTCCTTTGGTATATTAATTCAATTTATATATTAATTTTTACTTAATATAGAAATTGTTTATTATATTAAATTAGTATAATATAAATTAAAATAAGAATATATAATTATTTGTTTGGTTCCCATCAACCCCATTCTGGTGTAACTTTTTAATTTATTTTTGACAGTGAACTGAATTCAATTTCAATAAAATTTCATTTTATTTTAGTTTACTTAAATATAAGGTAATATATATATATTAAAATTAGCTATACGTAATAAAAATGTCAATTAATAATAGGCTACATAAGATAAGAATAACAATGGTGCCCAATTCACCCCATCACAATTTTTATTGGGGGGATGAGTCGGCCAAGTTAGGCCAGCGATTTAACCACTATGACATGTTTGGAACAAAAATTTAGTTGCCAGTTTAAAGCTAACATACTAACCAAGTTAGGCACCGTGATTTAGTGTAATTAAAAATCTGTCCATAAACTTTCATTTAAAACAAAGTTAAAAAACTGGCATTTTTCAAATGTGAAATTATATTAAGGACATTTTATACACTAATGTATTACTATTTTTTAAAAAAAGTAAAAACCTCTAGAATTAAAGATAATCTAAATAAAAATTTTGTAGTACTACCACGATGAGCAAAAATAATTTTTTTTTAGTCACCCCGCCGACCCGCATATAACAGGAGCTGCCGGATATCCGGTAATCCGGCCTAATCACTATTCCGATATCGCGGCCGGATATCCGTAACTCCAGCCGGATATCCCGGTACCGGCTATGCCGCTAATTCAACGTATCCGGCCCATCCCTAATAAAAATACAATAGTATACCCACTCCGATTTTTGGGAATCACCTGTGGGCGGGCTGTGCCAAGTTTCAATGTGATTGAGTGCAAGGTTGCCGTACGAACAAAAGAGTTTATAAACGTTTTTAGCGATTTCAGAGCTAAATTTTTATTGTCCTATCTACACTAACGTTCAGAAACGAATCAGGCGACCCACACAGTGGGGAGTTTGTCCAAGCACTTGAATCCTTGCGTTTTGCATTTGTTTTTCTTCATAAGTGAATGTTACGTCTACACACACTCTACCCCATGTGTGTATGGGTCATTTTTGTCAAGAGCTTTGCTCATTAACTTGGTGCAAATACACAAATCTTTTCCATCGCTTGTGGAAAGATTTGTGTATTTGGCAAACAAGCACATGAGCAAAAGATTTGCCGAAAAATGACCCATACGACACATGGGGTGTGTTCAGGCAGCTCACACAATGCGGAGTCGTCGAACTCTGGCCAAAACCCCATGTATGTGGTCAATTTTGGCCAACAGCTTGCTCATGGCTTGTTTGCCAAATACGCAAATTTTTCCACAAGCGATGGAAAAGATTTGTGTATGTGCAAACCAGTAAATGAGCAAAGCTTTACCAAAAATGACCCGATACACACATGGGGTAGAATGTGTGTAGACGGACATTCGCTTAGGAAAAAACAAATGCAAAACTCAAGGATTCAAGGATGTTTGACAAAACTCCCCCATGTTGAAGCAAAACTATAGGCAAAACCAAGAGTCAGCTTAAAAAGCTAAAAGTGAAAGCTCTTAAGTTATTGCTAGAAATAATTTGGCCAAATTTTTATGAATGCCGTTTGAATTGTGTTGTTGCCAGTCCACAACTATTCTGTCAGATTCCACAATTCTAGCAAATCGCTCATCTCCTTCCTCTTCAGGCAACCTGGCAGTTACGATCCGGTTAAAAATGCAACTGTTGGCAAGAGCCTAACTTATAAAACTGCTTCGTTTGTAGAAGGCTTAGACTTGCCGTTCTAAGGATTTTTAGTGTCGTAAACTGCTAGTGTTGTGTGTGAAGTGGTGTGACGAGGCAGTAGTAGTGAGTTTCTTGTTGATTGGTTTTGTTTGGGGGGGGGGTGTCGTGGTGAAACATGGGAAAGTACGTTGATGGTAGTGGTACCAGTGGTGATAAGAATCTATTTTTGAAAAAGTGAATTCCTTCTACTGGTGCTTGTAATAGAATCGTTCTCAACAACCAACGAGAGACGATTACAGTGGTGATCCCAAAGTTTACCAATAATCGTATTATCATGGTTCCGCTTGCTTAGTGTGGCCCACCGCGAATGCCGATGTGAAAAGGGATTTCGCAAAAGTCTTTCGCTCCTCGAACCATTCCGGTTCCGCTATGTTCGCCGCCTAGTTCTTCTCCACCGCTATCTATACCACCTTTCTCTTACACACCTCCTACCTCTACTCCCCTATCTACACCGTCTATTGCTACACCACACGTATCTCATATACATAGCGATTCCTCTGTCACCTCTTCGACGGCAGAAGATACGTTTAGCTACTCTTCAGCAATAGCTCCTACATCTCCTGTTGCTTCGTTAACTCTGCCAGTACAGTCCGACGCTACATCTCCTGTTGCTTCGCCGACTGTGTCAGAACCAACAACACAGTCAAATGCTTCATCATCACTGCCAGGACAGACAGACCTTCCATCACAGTCTGCTGTCCCGATCGTTCCTCTACGGTCTGCTCTGGTTCCTTCAAGAACTGAAAATACATCGCGGTCTGGCCGCCGAGTACGTTGGCCTCGTCGTTACTTGGAGTAACGTCCCCTGCGACCAGCCCACAAAAGGGGGGTGATGTTGCCAGTCCACAACATTCCTATAAAACTCCACAGTCTAGCAACCACACTCATCTCCTTCCGCCTCTGCAACTGCAGTTGCCGGTAAAAAAAGCAACTGTTGAAGGAGGCGCCTAATTTGAAACTGCTTCTATATAAGCCTAACTTGCCTTTGCAGGATTTTGGACAGGGATGCACGGAAAAAATAAATTGATTTTCAACTGATTTTTGCTCAAAAATAATCATGATTTTGCTTTTTATATATACATTTAATTTTTTTTGAATTAAGTTGATTAACTTCATAGGAATAAAAAATATCAAATAATAATATCATAGCTAAGCTACTCGCTTACAAATTCTACACTATAAAAAATGTCCAACAAAAGATCAGTTCCAAACATGTTCTTTTATTCCTGTTTTTGGGATTTCCTTACTAACACGATGTCCAGCAAATAAAAACTACTCGTCAGATCCACAGTCTAGCAACATAGCTCATCTCCTTCCTTCCCTGCAACCTGCAGTTATTGACGTAAAAAAGACAACGTTGAGAGCCAACTTTTGAATTGCTCGTGATATAAGGCCTAGACTTCCATTTGAAGATGTTGGAGTTTCCTGCTAAAACGATTTTTAAGATCTTCAAGCTTGGACTCTTACCCTTGTACTTCTTGGTAATTATTTTCTTTTGCTTAATAGAGTAAAAAGAACTTGCGTCTTTGATATATCCAAGTCACTATTTTTCCGAAGAGGATCTCTTTTTTTAAAAACTACCTTCTACACAAGGTGTTCACATCCACCACCAACCAACCCTCAAGATACAAATAAATAAATATATATAATTATAAATATATTATATATATATATATATATTATAATATATATATATAATATTATAATATTATATATATATATTATATATACATATATATATAATATATATATATAGATATATAATATATATAAAAGAATCTATACAAATTAAATTATATAGCAATTTTAAAATTTATAATATTATTATATATAAATAATAATTATTATATATATAATATAATATAATATAATTATATATAGTATATAATATAAATATACTTATATATATATATATATTATATTATAATATTATATATATATATATATATATATATATATATATATATATAATATATATAATATAATATATATATATATTATATATATATATATATATATATATCTATATATATATATAGTATATTATAATATATATAATACTATAATATATATATAAAATATTATATAATATATAATATATATAATATATATATATATATATATATATTATATAGGCACGATCCGTTACTAACGGAATTAGTTTTTTGAGTAACGAAGCAATTACATGTCCCAAACTTTTTGAGCTTTGCATGTTCGCCCCAGTCAATGGTTCGATTATACTCTTATGGAGTGAAATAAAAGTAACAAAAACTCAAGAATTTTATTTCCTTGGAAGTGCTCAAGCATTTTTTTTATTGAAGTACATCACATTCAGCAATCTCATACACAAGAACAATCATATAGTTTTAATATATTTTTTATGAAATGCATGCAGTTGAAACTCTACAATTTCCATATATCATGGAGGTTGCAACTAGGGTCCTCGAAAGGGAGCGGCATACAGGTTTGAGATCTCTGATCTTACGATACTAGAGGTTGACATACAGGATATTAAACAATTGAGGCCTAATGCGATTAAATGATGCTCCCTAAATCTTCCATTCAGATTAGTATCCATTATAGGAAATTTGGCCCTATTGATAGGGACATGCCAATTGATGAGACTTTAGATAACCTAACCCCCTTACATGGTTCTCTTGCTAATATTTTAGACTTGTCCAGGGTGCCATCCTATAAAACTATTGATGGCACCTCATCTCCGCATGCCACTGATTATATCAAGGTTCAGTGTGACGGCCCTCTCCCTCAGGGAATTGCTGTATGTGGGCCACACCGTGTATAGGGTATATACTTCGGTCTACCCTGTGCTCCACTGCTTTAACTGCTGGAACTTTGGTCATGGCACCTTGACATGTAAATCAAATATAAGTGCCCCAACTGTGGTGGGGGCCATGATCACAAGAACTGTATTAATCCGTTTGCCATTTTTTCTGTGGTGGTCCTCATAGACTTAATTCTAAAGAATGCCTAATCTATCAAAAGGCTCTGCAAATTACAAAAACTCATGCTGGCCTAGGTTCTGGATTCAACTCTCCCTTTATGCAAGACCGAAAACTACATTCTCTTGATTTAGGTGCTACCGCTTCCAGTGTAATTAATCCTAAAGGTTTACTCAACCTTCCTCAAGGTGTTCGGAAATCTCGTAGCGATTTGTTTGCTGCAGCTATCTCCCAGATCAAGCTATCTCATTTTCCGACTTATGAACAAGTCATGACTGATGTATTAGATACTGCGCCTGGTAAAAGGTCTGGAAGACCATCAACCCGATTTTTTCATGATGCTCAGCTAACTTTCTAAGGAACCAGCAGGTCAGGAGCCTTACACCACTCATCAATCCCGTAGTAGTTCGCAACACTAGGATAAACACTTTTCCTCTCCTCAGGGTGTCGACCGGGAAGACACTTGGTATGAGTTGTGTTTATCTGTCATTCCATTAGTATCGAAATTTTTCGGCGTTTATCAAATAGCTCCTCATTAGGTACAGCACTTTCGGCGATCCTGTCAGGCTTATTTCTCTTGATCTCCTCCTTCCTTAGCATTCATGATCTATAATAGTTTTGTGCTGTGGAATGCTAGATCTCTTAAAAAATTCCAGATCACCATTCCGTTTCTTATTCTTTTCTTTCTTTCTTCAATATTGTTACTTCCTTATAAAATATTCTTATCAACATAGTTTTTATTACTTCGAAAGAAATTGCCTCTTTTTCCACAACCGGCTATAACCAATTGTTTATTTCCTTCATCTATGCCCGCTCTCTCTACAAGGTATCCTCTCATATCGTCTGTCATAGTCCCTCCTCCAGCTGTTTCACATTCTTCCAAACCTTTCAACGAATGTCCGCATATCTTCTTCCTGCTTGCAATATTGAAAAATTCTCTTATCTTATTGAATTGGTCAGTGACCTCGTCTTTACCTCTTAATCTCAATTTTTCCATTAAAGACTCCTCCCCTCCCTTCTTTATAAAACCTTCATTTTGTATTTTCTTAATTGTTTCAAAAACTTCTTCTCCTGGTTTTAATTTAATCTCTAATCCTGGGTATCTTACATATTCTTTTTCTATGAGTAACCATGTTTATACCTTTTCATTCCACTTCTCGAAATTCTCCCTTTTTTCTCCATAAAACCGTGGGCATCCTGTTCTAGTATCTATATTAATCCCGTTTGTCGTTTTTTTCGGTGGTGGTCCTCATAAACTTAATTCTAAAGAATGCCCAATCTACAGTATTTAGTTAAATTATGTAAATCAAAGGCCGACAGCCTTGTAAACTTTAAACGTTAAATAACTATATCTGTTACATTTAAAGTTCTCTTCTGAAAGATGATATATAAAAAATAAAAACACTAATAATAAAATTAAACTTAGCCGACAATAATTATAAATAAAACGAAATCTTCTCCAACGATGACATCACTCCCTAAGATGAAATTCTTCTTTGTCGATGACATTCCCTTTTCTGTAATTATAAAAATACATTGGATAGTTTAGTCGATTACGGACTCGTTACTTTTCTTTCATGTAACGCTCCCTCCAAGTTCCGTTATCTTTTTCTCCGTTACTTTTAGTCCGTTACATTTTGTTCGACTTTCTTTGAATGTTGATAGAAAATTGACCACCCCGGCTTATATTTTATGCTTTTATAAGTATATATATATATATATTATATATATATAATATATATATACTATATATATATAATATATTAATATATATATAATTACATATAAGTATATATATATAATATAAATATACTATATATTATAGTATATATATATAATAATATATACGTATAATATAATATAATATTATATATATATATATATATATAATATATATATATATATATATATATATATATTATATTAATATATATAGTATATATTATATTATTATAATATATATATTATACTATTATATTATATATAGATATACTATAATATATATATATATATAATATATATTATATATTATATATATAATATAATATATATATATATATATATATATATAATATATAATATAATATATATATATATATATATATAATATATATAATAATATATATATACATATATGTATATATATATATATATATATAATATATATATATATTATTATATATATTATATATATATATATAAAATATATATATGATATTATATATAATATATATATATATATATATAATATAGTATAATATATATATAATTATATATATATATATATATATATATATTATATATATATATATATATATATATATATAAAAAGATAAAGGGAATTGCTTTATATATATATATATTGGTTTCGTAACTGATATTGAATGTAACAGTATGTGTTATGGAACACTTCAAATACTGAATAACTTTTCATTTAATGAGACTTGATATAATGTGGATGGTTTGATGGTCCAAGAAATAGATTTTGAGCATAGAGGTCTATATAAGATGATTGTGGTAATTTTTTTAGAGCGAGAATATATATATCTCTGGATAGATGAAACATTACCGGGAATGATCAAAACGGAGCGAATGCGTGCATCGATTATTTGAATGTGTACAAAAATGTTTAATGGAGAGCATATTCCGACGATTGGAGGGAGAGCATTAATAGCCGCCTATATAAGGTAAATGAAATAAGGGAACTGAAGAATGTATTAGTAATGTTTTAGGTAGTGTTGTGAGTTAGTGAATGAGTATGGAAAGTACTGTTATATTTGTCGGTGCGATAAAAGTGGCGGGTCGGAGTATCTTAGGTGGAGAGCTGATTTGTTCTGTAGAGACAAGTGGCTTGTGGAGTATCTGGTAGGTAGATGTGTTATTGGATTTCAGAAGTTACATTGATAAGTATATTATAACGTTGAGAAAATGAGGAGGAGAAGAATAATTTATTTTGCGTTATTTTGTATGCAAACAAGGCCGTATGAAATGAATTAATAGGAAGCTCTAGGCAGGTGTTATTGATATATGGTGTAGTTGGTAGGCTTGGAATCAAAAGTATATAAGACGATAGTAAAGCGGTTAAGAATATATGGAGTCAAAGTATTGTTAATATTAATACGATGAGCAGTATTTATGTCTCTTTTTATTCAATTTGTATATGTATGGGATGAGAAGGGAATTAGAGTGGGATGGCAGATGTATTAGAATCAGTTTGGAGCCTTTCCAAAATTTTCCGACTCCGACTCCACCCTCTTTCAAAATTACCGACTCCGACTCCACTCTCTTCAAAAGATTATGCCGACTCCCCGACTCCGGGATTCCACTCAGACTCCGCAGCTCGGTTAGAATATGGAGAAGGAGAGAGTGGAGGATCCTTACCTTTATATGCGGATATTTGTTTGTTGGCGATCTGAGAGATTTGAAGGATTGGTAGAGAGATTGGCAGGGTGTGTAATTAGGAGATGTTTGAAGGGTAAGCGTAGATAAGAGAAGTTTTTTTGAATAGACAGTCCTCGGTGTGAAGTTATTTAGATGGTGAGCAGCTGGCGCTAACGCCGCGTTTAAATATTTATATATAAGAGGGAGAAAAGGAAACGATATGCCGATTTTAGTAGAAAGTTGTGAATGGCAGGAAGGGCTGTGAAGGGACTAAGTTTTGAGTGGCTAGGTTCTTCACATGAGGGTATGTTTTAATAGATAATGATAATGTGAAATTAATATACAACAAACCAATAATTGCCTAAAACACCGTAATTATTCATATTGAAAAGCTAAAAGTAACGGAGACGGCACTTCGTTACTTTTTCTTTCAAAAAAAACAACAGAATAACAATAACGCAACTACTTTTTCCGAGTACGGAGTAACGATAACGAACTACTTTTTTGGAGTAACGATGCCACCTCTGCTTATGTCATACCTCTAATTAATTAATAGCACCTCATACTTCAATCAGAAAGAATAATGTTTTTACTCTGTCGATTCTTTTGTTGTTGCATGTAAAAACCACGACAACTTTTAAGTGGAGTGAAAATGTTGTGCAAAATAATTGCAAGTTCCTTTTTGAGTTTGACTCAACTTGTAGCATCGAAATTTGAAGTATTCAGATAATAAAACTTTGGGGAACGTTAAAACGCTTATTTTTTGGCTCATTAATCTCATTAAATAATTTATTGTGCATTTTTATAATAATTAAGATATAAATTTCTATTGAAAAAATCAGTTATGAAAACATTGTTTGTGAATTGTGGAAATTCTGAAGATTGGTGATGTTTCCCATTTCAAAAGAAAAGGTTCATGGCTCAAATAATTTAATACTAATTCTATGAAAATGTTATTACAATATACTGAAATTTTTATACAACAAATTCTTGGTAATAAATAAAATAAAGCCCTCCATCGCGCGTACACACACATTTATATTAAAACATATGAGAGCTATTTAAAATCTTTAATGTTGAATATTTCTATCCGCATATGCAGTGGTATGAATCTAGTAAATTTTTTTGATGCTTCAGCTTTGACCTCGACTTTGACTCCGACTCCCTCAGTCTGAGGCAGGCTCCAGCTCGATCATTTTAAAGTTATTCGGTTCAAGATCCTTTTATTTTCATTTTTAATTACAAATAGGAAAATTTTTTGATGCTTCAGCTTTGACCTTGACTTTGACTCCGACTCCCTGCCGAGTCGTGAGGCATAGGGTCAGGGTGCAATCCATCATCCGTATCCTAGGTAGCAATTACCTAGAGAATTTCAACTCCTTGAATAGGGCTTGAATGATGAACTTTTGAGGAAAAAAAAGGGGGGGAGCTCCAATCCACTCTACCTCAAACAACCCTTCCTGTGTTGTTTGCCATTCCCATATGTGTAATAAATTTAGCCAATGCATTAATTTATATTCACATTTTGGAGTGCGGTTGAATTTTACATGTTTAAGGTGGTGTGCCTCCTAAGTGTACCTTATGATTACATTCAAACTGCCACAGAGCATTTACATTCTCGTTTTTTTAAATTTTCTACATTAAAAGGGTTTTTTTATAAAGATGACCGTGATCAAACCTTGACCATAAGCGTCGTCCCTTTATATAACCACATCCCAGCACAAGTCTTAAGAGAGCAATGCTCTTCTTAATTAATTCATTTTGCTCAATCTAAGCTTTAACCGCACTGAGCTTCTTCCGATGTTCGAGAAGACTTTCTTGGAACTACTCCCCAGGCTCCCACCACTATTGGATCACTATTACTTCATTCAATTTCCCCACATTCTTAGTCGGCTCATCTTGGTATTTCAATCTTTTTCACTTCAGCACCAATTTGGAATGTTCTAATGAACTCCCACCTCTATTAAATAGCATTTCTTTCCCTCTTAGCTTTCACACTATGCAGTTAGTATGGGTCACACTATACAGTTGGAAAAACACAATCATATAATATCAACGCCTCTTCATTTTCTTCTATTGGGGATTATGCTTCCAGTAGCTCATCACTTCCAATCTATATTATACTTCTGCAACATATTTAAATGTATAAACTACAGATGTGTTGGTCTTTCTGTTACAGATAGACGATCAGTAGAAACGGACAACCCCACTATTCGGGCCCTAAGATGTGAGAAAACGGATTCCTTCCTGCTCACAATACCTCTACATCTTCATGATTTTCTTTTCAATTGAGTACCCCCAACTTTTCGAAAGAGTGCTCTTGGCAAGCCGTACCATTCTTTTTTCTTCTGCTCTAAGTATGCCTTTACTGAATATTTCTACAGATTTGTCTCCATTCAATGTTATACTTCCCCCAATAATTTGTAATTGCTTTGCCATGCTTGACTTGCTTTCCATGCCTAATATTGTTTTTTCAAACTTCTTTCTGATTGCATTCGAGCACACTTACACAGCTTAAATCATTTTTTTTCTCTTCTCTCGAAGAAAAAGTATTTATCCCTCATCCGCGGTCCAAACCTCAGACCTAAGGATTAGGGTATTTTTGTTTACCCCCAGCACCCCTGAACCTAGGCCCGAAAATGCGTAGTATGGCACCCCATATTCTCCGGAAGTCCACATTGGATTCCACCCCAGCATGAACAACTCCCATCCATCACCGCCACCCGAATCTCATTCCGTTCGTCAGTACCCGGTCCCCCGAGCTGTTCAGATTCCTCGCCCGAGACACCGACCCGTCGAAACTGGTTTCCCGCTTAAACCGCCCCAACAGTCGTAAGTGAATCAGTTTGCGTACGGAAGAATCGAACTTTCATTGCTTAGGGGGGACTTAGCACTCGATAGACGAAAGAGAGATTCCAGGGAGAGGCAGATGCGCGGAAGAGGCATATCCAGAACACAGTCAAGGGTGAGAAGCATCCGTCTCTGGAAAACGGAAAATGCCACCACACACCCAGAGACCATGAACCGGGAGTTGCTGTCTTCCCAGACCATTAATCCATTTCTCTCGAAAAATCGAGTGGTACGAAAATTTATGATTATGGATCCAGTGAACTGTGGCAAGCATTTCACCACCACAGCCCACTTAAGGAGTCTGTTTTTTTTAACTTTTCTGTTTTTTTATTTGCTTATTAAGCATGTGTAATTTTAAAAAATTTCCAATTACCTCATAGCCTGCCATCGGACATCTAAAGTAATTTATACCTTATGATTAAGCATATGTTTCAAAGTCTCCTTTGCGATTACTTGCATAGGGGCTTACGACATTAAAATTTTTTTTTTTTTTTTACTCCTCGAAGGGAGGTATTTATCCCTCATCCGGTCCAACTTCAGACCTAAGGATGAGGGATTTTGTTTACCCCCCAGCAACCCTGAACATGGGCTGAAGTGCGTAGAATGCCACCCATATCTCCGCGGAGCCCACATGATTCCCCCCCCAAGCATTGACAACTTCCCATCCAATCACGCGTCAACGAATCTCATTCGTTCGTCAAACCCGGTCACCCCAAGCTTCAGATTCCTCCCCGAGACACACCCGTCGGAACTGTATGCTTTAAACCCAGCCCCAACAGCGAAGTAATCAGTGGACGTACGGGAATCCACTTTCAATTCGTATGATTAAGAAGGTGATTTTTAAGTTCCTTTCTGATTAGGTTTATTTGAGGGCGAAATCTTAAAATATATATTTTTTGTAACTCCTTTATTAGGGTTATATATTATTTTCCTTTATGGGTTTTCGGATAAACCTCAATCCAAAACAACCCTCATAATTTCCCTTTCTTTCGTGCTCATCCTACCCAGCAGTTCTTAGTATGCTTAAACTCTTCTTAATTACTGTCATACTCAGCTCCAGTGTGGATACCTTACCGGGAGTCTCTCGAGATGTTTTTTCAGGCTCTTTTTTATTGGTCCCGTAGCTCCCAGCAATTCACAACTATTCATCGTATCTATATTCCACCAATCTACTGAGGTTCTACTTTTAGCCTTGGTATTGAGTTCTATTCCCTTGCGTAGCGAGACCCTCCATCCTCACTGGACTCCGACCTCACATCCAGCATTTTCTCAGTTTGTATGAGACTATATCTGGTTGTAATGATGAACTTGTCGCGTGGTATGTTTTGTAATCATTATAGTATAAACTTTGTTTTCCTCTATATTTTTGCTATGTTCCCATGTGGTGAACTGTATACTATTCTATCTCAAATTGTCTGAAATCTATAGTGGATCATTCTGCATAGTGTGTGTCTTTCTGGTAGAGCCCCTCAGCAGCAAAACCTAACATCCAGATAATATGTGACATACTGATTCCGACCATTCATTGACATCGCATTTTCTGTTATGGGTTGCCCTTCTATGTTTTTTGAACCAGTGGTTGAGCCTATCTTGGGCTGCTTAAGATGTTCTTCGTATTCACTTTAGCCACCTTTATCATCAGCTCATAGTGATGGGTAAGTGCCATTGTATTCGGCATCTTCTTCGTATGTGCCAAAGTTGTATTTTTCCCACTATTTCTAAAAAGGTGCATGTGAGAGTGTTAGTATGTCACTTAGCATCTTTATTCTCTCTCCAAACTTTTCAATTGTTTCTGACTTCTCCATCAAATCTTACATCTCTTAGATAGTCATTCATTTTTTTTTATATGTTGATGAAGGTTTCAAGCTTTCATGTTCATGCACCCATCCAATGAATCTTCCATCATTGCCTCATATTCTCAATTCCTATTATTTCAATTTATATTATTTATTGTGTACTCCCATTTCTCCTTTTTTTGATACATGTATCCGTGGTACACATTGTTTAAAGGTCATCTTATGTGCCGTGCCAACATTTTCCTGTCAAAAACATCCACTTGTTTAAGTCTCCTGCACAGTCGATGATCCCAAAACCTATGAGAGTACCGATCGCCGAAGTTTAATGGCTGCATCTTGTTTCTGGGTTTCAATTCCGATTTTAAGATTAATTTTAATTCTTCTCCTATATTCCTATTTTATTTTCCCTTCATTATCATGTTTTCTATTTTTGCGACTCTTCAGTTCCGTTTGCAAAGTGTAAGTGCCTTCTTGTTCTATCTCATTTATAAATCTCCATTGAATTCTATGTTCTTACTTTCTCTTCGGCCTTTCTTGAGTAGCCAAAAACGCACATTTCATCTTGCCCCAAATCCATCATATTATTAGAAAACTTGTTTTACAGTCTATTTGGTTTAAATGGTTTCTGTCTCTATTTGACGAGAGAGTTTCAAGTCATGCAATATAAACAGTGAGGAAATTATTTTGGTTCTTCTCAGTTCTCGAAAATTATACCGATACTCCCATTCCCCAAACCATTAATAAACACTCAGAGGATTTAGGCTGAGCACAAAATATATTAAGAGAGATGGAAATTTTTGAACTTATTCCTCGCTTAAATTTTACTTCTTCTATTACCAAAGTTCCTTCTTCATAATGGAGATTTATATTAACTTTCCATATCCATTGCATTTTCTATAAACCTTATAATTTCAGGGCTAATTTTATAAATTTTTAAAAACTTCTCTATCAATTGTGAGGGACACTATCGTAGGCTTTTTTTATAGTCTATCCAGCCCATACTTAGGTTTTCTGGCCCTCCTCGAATTTCTGTAATCATTTGTTGATGAGCAAGGCCTTAGTTCCATAACTATTTGGCAACATCTTTTTTTCTTCGCTTTGATGTTTTGTATCAAATGTCCTTGGATACCTTTTTGCCAACACTCCCGTAAAAACCTTATATAAAGTTGGCAGACACGTGATGGGTCTATACTTTTCTGGTCTCTGGTTCTTCGTTTTTGATCAGGCCACAGTCTCAGTTATTAACCACTGAGAATCTTCTCTTCCATTTATAATTCTATTATAACAAGCGGTAAGCGAATAGTGTTCTTATTTTCTTAAGCCATACATTTTGAACTCTATCTGGTCCAGTGTTTTCCAGTTGCTACTCTTTTACATCTTCAATCTTTTTTTGTAATTACAAAATGTTCCATTTGTTCGATATTAATTATTTCTTGGTTTTATTTTTTCTAGCCATTCTGCTTGATTATTAAACATTCTTTCATCTTCATAGATTCCTTGTTAATGCTGCTTGTTTAATTACATTCATAATTCACTCAGAACATTTAAATAATTTCACATTTCATGTTGACGCGTGGGCATTAAGTGTCCTTCTTCATTCATATTTGCATCAAACATTTAAATAAGTTATATTTGCGATGGAAGCATGTGAATTTCACTCCATTTCATTACATTCTAACTCTTTAAAACGCAACCAATAAATTTGAATTTCATGCTTAGCATTATGGCGTTTTAAATTTCTCTAACATTACATCCATAGTTGCACACAAAACATGTGAATAATTTTATGTTCAAAGAAAAAGTGAAGAATCAATGAGGGAATATGTACATTCATAATTCACTCAAACATTAATAATTTTTATTCTCCATGTATAAGCATGTGTGTTCAATTGGATTTCCACAGTACATCTCATAGTTCACTCTGAACATAAATAATTTTAATTTGCATGTTTATAACGCATGTGACTTTAACTGGGTTTTTACATTCATAAGTTGCACTCACACATTTAAAAATTTAGGATTCCATATTAGCATTGTATTTTTTAAACGCCTATGATGATCATAGCTGCACTCAGAACATTAAATAATGTATATTTCCGTGTTCAGCATGTGTAATTAAAGTATCCGTTGCTATTACATGCATAGGGCACTTACGACATTAATAATTTTATATTCGTAGATTAAGAAATGGATTTTTTAATTTCGTCTGATTAGACTCATTAGCTCACTCAGAACATTAAATAATTTATATTTGCATTTTTTTAAGCATGTTGCGATTTTTAATGCTGCTGTAATTACATTCAATTGCACTCAGAAACATTAAATAATTCACATTTTGAGTTACGCAGTGTGCATAAGTGTCCTTTTGATCTATCCCCTCTG
>JABUQX010119467.1:0-35000 GCA_015478945.1 Trachelipus rathkii | reverse complement strand
TGATAACTGGGGATTACTCATTCACTTCTTTTTCTGATTCGCCAGTACGGCTTTCGGGATGAAGCGTCTACTGCGATATACTTTCCTATCTTACTGATTATGGTTTCCGCCCTTAGGAATACGGGGAGGACTTGCGTGGTGGCGCTGACTATCCAAGCATTTGACCGGGGATGTGCATGCGGTCACTGCTCTCCAAGCTCCCCCTTCTTTGGGTTCCTCCTTCTCTTTCCTTACTTATATCTAGTTTTCTCTCAAATCGCTCAATATCGGCTGTTGTTGACGGAGCGACTTCTTCTTTTTCTGTTAATTGTGGTATTCCTCAGGGTTCTGTCTTATCTCCTACTTTCTTCTAACTTTTCATTAATGATCTTCTCAACTGCACATCTAACTCTATCCACTCGTATGCCGATGACTCGAACTTTCATTCTTCAACTCATTTCAATTCTGGTCCCTCTTTTACTTCTAGAATTGCCTCTCGTCTTAATCTTTCCGATTCTATTCTCGCTAATCTGGATAGGATTTCCGGCGTGGGGTTCGCTTCAACTTTATTGAAATTAAATTCTTTTAAAAAACTTGAGTCTACAAAATCTCCCTCTCTAAAACACCTTCCAACTTTCCTATCTCTTTCGACGGTTCTTTCGTCTCTCCTGTTGACAATATAAACATCCTTGGCCATAACATAAACAAAAAAATGTCTTGGAAACCTCACATCACAATGGTTGCTAGGGCGGAATCAAAGAAACTGGGAGTCCTGTTTAGACTGCGAGACTTTTTTTCCTCTTCTCAATTACTCCAGCTATACAAGGGCCTCATGCGCCCTTGTATGGAGTACTGCTCTCATATCCGGGGGGGCTCTGGTTTCACCCGGCTTTTGGACAGGGTCGAGTTAAAAGAAAAAAGACTTATAAACTGTTCCGTATTTCCACTTCTCTTGACCCTTTATCCTTGTGGCGCGATGTTGGCGCTTTATCTCTTTTCTAAAGGTACCGCAGCGGCAGGTGCTCGAGGGAACTTGTCACTCGCGTACCACCACCTTTACGACGCCCTCGTAACACTAGGAGTGCTGTGTCTGCGCATGAGTTTTGTGTGGATATTGGTAACTCCAGTCTAGTTCGCTGCGGTGCTTCCTTCTCTCCCGCCACCTCGGTTCTGTGGAATTCTCTTCCATCTTTTGTGTTTCCTGCTGAATTTAATCTCCCTCAATTCAAAGTTTGCGTCTGTGCTCATCTGCATAATTTGCGTTAAGTGTGAATTTCTGAGGCTTGCAACACCCCCTCCTTGAATAGGGCTTCGCCCGTGAGTGGTGGTGACAACTGTAAAAAAAAAACACCGCTTCCAGGAAGCCGGTCACCTCTCTTGGGCGGTTCCACAGGTCGAGAAGGGAAGATATAGAAAAGTTGGCACGGGGGCGTCGAGAGCGGAGCACCGAAGAAGGAGGTGCTCTATTGTATCCTGGGAGGTATGACATCTGGTGCAGGGGGGGAGGTAACATTATCTAGTTTGAATCTATATTTATATTGTAAGAGTTTTGGGTGGTGACCTGATCTGCTCCGGGCGAGGTCAATTTGGCCTCTTCTTGACAGTGTTTCTTCTATAAGGGAAATTTTTGGGGAGGGAGTGTTTAGTAGGTTGTTATTAGTGCGGTTTTGTAGGTATGTGTTGGTTAGTTGTGTATGGATATATGTAAGGCATGACCTATTGGGAGGGGGAGGGGGAATGATGTTGTAAATGTCATTATAGAATTTGGCTGGTGAGGAGGGTGGGGATTTTAGTCTGTGACGAAAGGGATTGGAGAGTATTTGGTAACATGGGTGGGATGGGTTTAGAGTTTTCTGGTAGAATTGAGTCCCCACCATCTCCAGGTGGGTAGAGATAGGGAGGATGGAAGTCTCATCATGTAAATGTTGGATGGGGGTAGTTTTAGTGCATCCAGTGATGATTCTAAGAGCTGTGTTTTGAGTGATTTGTAATTTTTTTGAATTAGATTTTGACAGTGCTGGGAACCATGCGGGGGAAGCATAGTTTATATTTGTTCTGAGGAGTTGTTAATAACTGATGGTAAGGGTGTGTTTCCTGTCGCTGAAGTTGTGTTGGGAAAGGGTTCGGAGGGCGTATAGTTTCCGTTGGGTTAAAGAGGTGATTTGGTCGATGGGGGGGGGGGGGAGAACGTCATATGTGTGTCATAGATAAGTCCTAGTATTTTTGAAAATGGATAAGTATTATGAAGTATAAATGAATGAATAATAATTCCATAATAATAATCCCGCAATAATAAAAACATAACATAATAATAATGAGTCAAAGGAGATTTTACTTTCCATCAGCGGGACTCGAAACTAGACTCCGCGTCGCTGAGTTAACAGTGACCGGGAGCTCTAACCACTAGACCATCCACGTTCCCCAAAAAGAACGTTTCAAAAAAAATTTTAAAAGCTCCCTATTTTCTCATCCCATAATTGCTGAGTACTCCAAGGCCAGCCCCCATAATAATAATGAGTCAAAGGAGATTATATTATGAAGTATAAGTATTATGAAGTATAAATGAATGAGTCAAAGGAGATTTTACTCTTCATCAGCGGGATTCAAACACTGGAACTCCGCGTCGCTGCGTTAGCAGTAGCCGGGAGCTCTATCAACTAAGCCATCCACGTCCCAAGAAGAACGTTTCAAGTCTAGCTTATAAAGTTCCCGTTCTTCTCCTCCCATAATTGCTGAATATATATATATATATATATATATATATATATATATATATATATATATATATATATATATATATAGATATATATATTATATATAAATATATATATTATATATAATATATTATATATTTATATAATATATACATATATATATTTATATTATAAATATATATATATATATATATATATATATAATATATATAAATATATATATATATATATATATATATATATATATTATATATATATATATATAATATTATATAATATATATATAGCATAATTTCTTATATATATAATATATAATATATATATATATATTACTCTTTCTCTCTTTCTCTCTACTCTCTCTCTCTCTCTCTCTCCTCTCTATATATATATAATATATATATATATATATATATATATATATATATATATATATATATATATATATATATATATATATATATATTATATATAATGAGTTAAAGGAGATTTTACTCTCCATCAGTGGGATTCGAAACTGGACTCCTCGTCACTGAGTTAACAGTAACCGGGTGCTTTATCCACTAAGCCATTCACGTTCCCAAAAAAAGAACGTTTCAAGAGTAGCTTATAAAGCCTCTAACCACTAGGCCATCCACGTCCCCAAAAAAGATATAAAATCTGGACGTTGCCTGGGAAAGTCGCATTAAAATTGGAAGGAATGAGAAGAAAACAAAAGAGAAAGGTCGAGGAAAGAGAAGGAGATAAAAAATCCAGAAGAAATGTTCAACATCTGACTTGAAGAAGCATCTTGCCATTTTGAAGAGGAATGATTTGGGGAGTGAAGCAATTTTGCATTTAACAAAAAACCAAAATTTTTGTTCAACTAATTTTGAAATTAATAACTACAAAATTATAATATTAACTTTGTGATGCATCAAAATATCACAAATTAGTTCTTTTGAGACATAGTTGCTTTATTTTCGATATCAATTGATTAATTATATGAAGAATGGATATTCGGCACGTTCAGCTCTAAAGAAGATTTTCTTTGCACAATTCTAGGGCGACAGGGCTAGCAACCCGGCCTTTTACTTTCTTGCTTGGACTACTCCAGGACCAGCATTGGAGGCTTCTGTGCTTAGAAACACGATCTTTTGGAGAACTCTGGGAACGAGTTTTTGAGGTCAAATGGAAGATGATGCTAGGTCCATTGAAAGGGTGAAACCCTACCTGAGTGTATAACTCAAGGACTAGCATCAGAAACCATTGCGCCGAGAAATAGTTTTCTGGAGTGTTCTGAGATCAAGTGTTTCGATGCCAGAAGGAGGAAGATGCTGGTCTAACTGACAGGGCGAAAGCGCTATCTGGGAGATGGTATATATATATATATATATATATATATATATATATATATAACTTTTAATATATACATATAATATCTTATTAATATTTTTATATACATATATATATTATATATATATTATATAATATATATATATACATATTTATATATATATATTATATATATATATTATATATATATATATATATATATATTATATATATATATATATATATATATATATATATATATATATATAATATATATATATATATATATATATATACCGATATAAAATTATATATATATATATATAATATATATATATATTATATATATATATATAGTATATATATAATATATATATAATATATATATATATATATATATATATATATATATTATATAGAGGTTATGAAGAGAGACACCTACTTGTGGTATGGGACCGTCTTGCCCCTACCCGGAGTGGGACTCCTCCAAATGGACGAAACTTCTTGCTCCGGGGGGGGAACAGCAAGACCATCCAATACCCCCCCCCCCCCCCGGAGGGTCACTGATAAGTGGAGCCACGCTGACGCCGGGCCCACAGGTCAAAAATTTCTTTGTTTTTCTGTCTTCATTAGCTCTTCCACTCAAAAATATCTCTAATCTATCTCTTCTGTCTGTTTCATCTTTCTCGGTGGAGAGACTGCTTCTCCTCCGGTCGGGAGATGTCGAGAGAAACCCGGGTCCCCCTAGATATTATTGCCCTATATGCCAACAACAAGTTGGACTAAATAGCATTCAATGTGCAAATTGCCGTAAATGGGTACACCTGACCTGCTCCCCATTTCAAACCCTCCCCAGAAATAATACAGGCTTCACCTGCACAATCTGTAACCCCCCCCCTATTACCAAAATCCTACTCCCTCCAAAAACTAATCCCCAAACACTTAATATACTACAATTTAATATAAACGGTTTAACTAATAAATCCATAGAACTCAATCATTTCCTTAAAAAACATAACATCCATATAGCCATCCTACAAGAAGCCTCCCCCTCCCAAAACACCCCCCTCCCCCCGTTCTATGGTTACGACGCAATTTACACCCCTTCCCAACCTCCTCAACACTCCCTCTTAACACTAATCCATAACAACATCCCTTACCACAACACAACCCCTAACACCTCCACACTATTCCCTGACGCATTAATAAAATCCCAATCCTGCTCCATCCTCCTGAATAAGACCACTACAACATTCTTCAATCTCTATATTCGCTACCCTACCTCTCCAAATCCCCCCAAACAGCCCACACCACCCCTATCAATATTATTCCACATTTTCCACGATTCTCTTTCCCCGTCTCAACTTCCAGCGTCCGGTTCTCGATCTCCTCCCCCACCTGATGTCCCCCCTAAACTTCATTTCAAAGTTGCACATCCTATCCCAATTCCAAAACCTCCTTTACCACCACCTCCGCCTATCCCACAAGGTTCTTTGCTTCCTCCGTCAGATCTTCAAATTCCTTCCACTCACGACTCCCCTCCTCCACTTCCTATCACTTCAGCTAGATCTACTTCTCCTCCCTCTCCTCCTGATGATAGATCTCGTGACCACACGTTCGTTCCTAATTTCCCAATGAGAAACGCCAACATTCCACACCCCATGGCTTTAAGAAACAGACAACAGGGTAATGTATTACGAGGAAACAGAGAATACTTACTTCCTCCACCACAAAACATCCCTCAGGTAGAGGTTTCCCACCCCCTAGACCTCCTAAATCATGAGTGTTCTTGTAATTTTTAAAGTACCCACGGCCCGACTATGTTACATTTATTTACATCAAGTATAAATAATCAAACATATCTAGAAACATTCGAAACATGTAAAATATGAAACGTCATCACATTTCCATTGAAAAAGAAAATTATAACAAAATAAAATATTAAAATCACAAAATTTCAAGAAACCTTCTTCTCATAAAAATCTTCTCTTTTCTTATTTCCCATTCTTCCTTGCAAACAAGTTGGATTAACAAAAATTCTCAACTTCTGAACTATCCACTTGATCGGCAAATTTGGGTATCCCAAATGCTTGACATTCTCTGCAACTTCCAAATTAAAGATCCAAAACCATTACATCCCCATGTGGGATGAGGCTCTTGACACCATCAATCAACTTTACAAACTCAGAAAGCATAAATATCCATTCTTTTTCTATATCCGGATTCTCCATTTTTGCAACATACTAAGCCTCTTAGGAATCTGTTTGGTTTATTGTTAAACTTCGCCTACTCCCGCAGTACCACCTGGCGCCTTCTCAACCCTATGTTCAATATAACCCCATGGTCCAACGTTGCACCTATTCCAACCCAAAATCAACCTTTCCATTTATCCCTGGATTAGAACCCACTATGTCCAATCTTCCTGCATAAACTTGCCATCCCATGTTGCTCTTTCCTGTTCACTGGAGGGACCTCTGAACTAAATCTTTGTTAAACCTAATAAAGGAGACAGAAAAGAAATATTTTCTCCTCCTATCTGATTTTTATCTTTTCAGATAAAATTTTATTTTTCCCTTCTTCATTTTTTCTTTCTACGTAGGCTTCAAAATCTTTATCACATCAAAGTCCTTTTTGCATCAAATTAATTTTTGTGTACTCCCTGATTGAAGTACTATTTATGTCGCCAAACCCATTATCTCATTTTGAAACTAACGTCCGCAATCATTCCCCCCTCGTCCCCCTTTTTTTGTTTCCTATAAGAGGCTCGTTCACTCTTAAAAATTGTATTCTGACTACTGGATGCACTGCCGCGACTAGCGACTCTCGTTTTCCTCGCTTCCCCCCTCATTTTTGTGGAATTTCCCGGTTGAGTTTTTAACTTTTGTTTGAATTTTATTAAAATTATTTTTACCACCGCAAACGTGCTTCTCTACATTTCCATCTAATATTATGCCGTTTTGAAATTTTTGGAAAGTTCGTCTGAAATTTAAATTTTTTTAGACTTATTTTCCTTATTTACATTTAATGAAACTGGGAGTTTGACTCAAATTTAACCAAATTTGATATTTCTTTTATCTTGTGTTTTCCGCTCAGTTACATAAAAGCTCCTTCCCAAACTCCAAGAGAAAATATAAATTATTTTCGCTCCCTCAGAATTCGTGTTCGCATTTTTTATCTTTCTTTCATGTTTCCTTACCTTAGATCCTCTTTTCACAGTAAGTTTGGTAAATTTCTGGCCCTTGTTAAGTTTAGTAAAATAGTCATTGAAGCCACATATATATAATTATATAATAATAATAATAATAATGTGATATTCCTAGTAAATAAAGAAGGATAAAAAAAACTAAAAGAAAAAAATAATATTTATTATAACCTGTCCTAAAAAAACAAGAATCAATGATAAAAAAAACTAATGTAGAAAATAATAATGATGAGTATTTTTAATAATGTAATAATAATGATAATAATATATATAAATTAAAATGCACGCGATCTTGGACCCATTGCTGTATAGAAGTTTAAAATCTTTTCATTACAAGCTAATTTTATTAAAAATTTTCAGCAGCCTTTTATAACATCCCTTTGTGCCTCCCTTCTTTTTTTATCTTCCATTTTTTGTCTAATCTCTTCACTCTAGATTTATTAAAAAATTTTTTTCCTCATTGTATCCATATTAACAACTATGAAAATAATCACAGCAATCAAGTAACAGCTGATATATTGAATTAATTGATGGACTTCCCCAAAAGAACAAGAAGCAACGGTATACAATCCAATTTTTTATTATTTGTTGTTACTAAACTCATTTAATATCTTTTTTCATGGACCAAGAAAGATTTTTATTTTAATTTCAACTCTTAAGTGTCATCTTTATAAAAAATCTGATTTAACTTTTATTGAAATTTTTAATACTTTTTCTTCAAATTGTTAAAAATTTATTTAATACATATGCCTACTATAAATTTCATTTTTATTTATTGTCCTTTATTTTGTTTTTAGGCCACCTTGTTCCGTTCACTAATATTGGATTATATCTTCATTGATTGTGTAAAATAAAAATATTCTGATCGAGTTGACGTTATCAATTTACCTTCAGAGGCCTAAAATTCGGCCCACACAGTTTTTTTTTATCAATTAAAATATAGTAACTATATATATATATATAGATATATATAGTATTTTATAGATATATAATATATTATAGTATATATTATATATATATAATATAATATATATATTATATATAGAATATATAGTATATAACTTATATATATATATATATATATATATTATATAGGATCGTCATCATCAATCCGCAAAATCGCATATTTTTTTCAATCATCATTGTCATCAGCAATTTTTGCCAATTATTTTGCCGATTAATTTAGCAAAAAATAAGAATATTGGATAAATTTTAAAACCAATAATATATATAATATAATATATATATATAAATATATATATATATATATATATATAATATATATATATATATATATAATATATATACAGATATATATATTAATATATATATATATATAGAATTAATAAAATTTATAAAGTAAACATAATATATATATATATATTATTATTAATTATTATATATATAATATATATATATATATATAGTATATTCAATATGTATTATATTATTATATATTATATAATAATAAATTTATATATATATATATATATATATATATATATATATATATATATATATACTATATTATATATATATATATATATATATATATATATATATATATATATATATATACATACCCATTTTGATTATGGTATGTATGACGTTCCAGTGCCTAATGGTTCGCCTTCTGTTCTCATTCATTATCCACACTCACCTCCAACAAATCTTTAGAGACATCAGTCTTTATTCCACATGTCATATACACATATTATATCCACACAAAACCTCTTCTAGACAACATTTACATACATCCCTATCCCTTATATCCCTACATGTGGGGAGAAAAAATTGCCGACATGTGTATGGTCCTGCGTGCCGTAGAAGCAACTAAGTGATGGTGGTAGTTGGGCTTGGCTACTCACTACCACTTACTTTTGCCAGGAATGCTAATGCATGGCTCAGAGAATGTCGTGATCGCCGTAAAAGCCGTCTAATTTTCGGCGAAAAATGTATGAATCGTATGCATACATGGAATGTCAGAGGAATAAATGGTGAGAAGAAGAGGAGGGAAGCGATGATGTATTTAGAAAGGCAAATTTGATTTACTATGACTGAAACAAAGATGGAAGGAACGTTGAAAATGAGTAGTGTGGTGTGGTGTGTTGTGTGGAAAGGAATGAGAGGGATAGAAAGATTTTTGCAATTCTGATGAGTGACTTTGTGGCATAGAACTATGGTAGATTTTGTGTGTGTGAGTGCTGGAATTCTAAAGGTTAAATTTAGTTTGAGATAGGTAAAAAGTATGTGTGGTGCCACATATGGTCCATCTGAGAATGATGTTAAGAGTGCAATTTTTTTGGGTAATCTGAATGAATGTTTTGGGATGGGGTGAAGTGAGGGATTTAGTTCATTATGCCCACATATCTGCCCACTAAGATTATTCTTTAGACAGTTGTCCCACCACTCACATCAGAGGCCCTATTTCAAGGAGGGGGTGTATAAGCTCAAAGTTTCACCCTCTACCCAAATGAACGCAGATGAGCACAACGCAGGCTTTAAAGTGAGGGAGATTAAATTCAACAGGAACAACAGAGAGAGAAGAGAATTCCACAGAACAGAGGTGCGGGAAAGAATGAAGCACCACAGCGAACTAGCCTGGATGTTACCAACTTGAACCAAAATTGCTCCGTGCAGCAGATTACCCTGCACTCCTTGTCCTGACGACGGGCGTCCGTAACGCGCTGGTGTATGCAAATTCATATAAGGTTCCTCCAACACACGCCTATCAAGTTCGTTATTATTAGAGGACTGATGTAAGATCACCTAGAGCCACCAGAACACCTAATATAATAAGCCTTTTTGGCCTTTGACTTCGACCGTATAACAAAAGAAAAGGTATCTGAGCCCCCCCCCCCACCCCGATATGAGAGCAGTACTCCAATATGCGGATAGACCCTTGTATAGCTGGAGCAAACTGGAGAAGAGAAAAAAAGTGCTCGCAGTCTAAACAACTCCAAGTTTTCTTTGAACCGCCATTGCAGACCGCTTGTGACATGAATGGTTTCCAAGACATTTTTTGTTTATTTGTATAAAGGATGTTAAGATTGTCAACAGGAGAGACGAGATATCCATCGTACCAATCTAGTAGGTTGGGATTTAGGTATTAGATAATGTTTCATCGCGAAGTTGGTTTTTGAAGCTTGTTGATGTGTCACAATGGTTAAAAAAAGCCTACTTGTGAAATTCTATCCAGATCAGCAAGAATAGAATAAAAAAGATTAAATATGAAATGATCATTAAATATAATAAATAGAAAAGAAGCATACTGAAATGAGGTTGAAGAAGGAGGGTCGAGTCATCGGTATATAGTGGATATATAGTTAGATGTGCAGGGTGAGAAGATCATTAATGAAAAGTAGAATAAAGTAGGAGATAAAACAAACCCTGAGGAACACCATTATTGGACAGAAATAGAAGAAGTCGCCCCATCAACAACAGCCGATATTTAGAGATTTGAAAGAAAGCTAGACATAAATTAAGCCAAAGAGAAAGAGGAAACCCAAAGAGGAGAGCTTGGAGAGCATGACGCGTTCCATACTCTGTCAAATGCTTTGGATATGTCGAAGCGCCACCATGCAAGTCTACCCGTAGTTCCTAAGCGGAAAACCATAAAATCGGTTAGATAGGAAGAGTATATCGCCAGAAGAAACTCTAGCGCTGAAAGCCGTACTGGCTATCGAAGAAGGGAATGAGTTTCCATATAATCTAAGAAGTGAGAGTTAGAGAGGTTTCAAAGGATCTTAGATAGAATCCCAAGTTAGAGCTATAGGGTGATACTTAGAAAGATCAGAAGCGGCTCCTATTTCGAGGAATAGGTTAGTCTTGACATTGCGATGCTTCCAACACTGAGTAAAGGGCTAGTATACTGAGACATAGGATTATAGTTTGAACGGGGGGCGGGGATTAGCAGGGAGGCACATCCCTGCAAAACTTGGGCAGGGAATGCCATCTGGGCCAGCCGTCTTCTATCTTCATAGATTTCAGGGGCCTATGCTTCCGAGTCAAATGTAATCACAGGCAAAACATAAAGGGACACCTGAGAGGAGAAGGAGAGAAGAGGAAATGCCCAGAAATCGCTAGGGTTTGAGTTGGTGGAAAAATTAGTGAGGCCGTAAGAGATTGCCTTTCATGAGAATTAACAGACAGAACCATCAGGGAAAGGGAGGATTTACAGAAAAGTTGCAAGAGATGTTTTTGCAAAAGGCCAGAAAGAATTTGTCAGTAGGAGAACCAAGGATATGTTAGGACACACTTTGTTTGATTTGAAAGCCCGCTATTGCTCGTTGAAGTCAGTTCCCCTGCAACGATTTCTAGGCTGAATGAAATGTGGAGAGTATTGGAGAACGAGAATTTTTCTACCCCCGATACGCACTGTCTCTGCCTGAATGGCCAAGAACAGCACGAGGTCGAACCATGGATTATGAGAGAGAAGATTTAGTTGAAGAGAGGAATGAACTTTGAATTTTTCCACCCCCGATTACAGCTCCCTCCTTTCTTTTAAATATTTATACATCCATCATTATTCCTAACTGAGGTTCCAATTTTCTATCATCTGCAAGACTTGTAAACCTTACATTTAATCCCCTGATCTAAATGATTTTATAATATATAGGAACAACCAGGTTAACCTAAGAAATCGTTAGACCACAAACATGGTCTCCTCATTTCCACTGTAATAAATATTTTTCTATTCACAAATATTATATTATTCATTATTATTATTATTATTATAGATTATTTAGTTTATATTATATTATTATTATTATTAAAATTAATAGGAAATTTTTTTTAAGAAATCAAGATTTTCTAATAATCTCATTTTGGAGGCTTTAACCCCTGACCCCCCTGTCACACCTTAATTATATATATATTATATTACTAATATATATATATATATAATATATATATATATTATATATATATATATATATATAGATGTTGAATGAAATATAATATATATAAAGAATAATTAGATAAATACATAATCATTGAAATATATTTAAAAATAATTTATACTTGTATTTAAATATAATATATATATGATATAATATATAGTATAGTATAATATATATATATATAGTATCATATAGATATAAATATATATTATGATATATAGATAGTATATTAGTCAATTAGTCCATGTATGAGCGGTAATATTGGATGGCACTGGAAATCCTGGAAATCTGGAAGGATTCAGAACTGAAATAAAATGAAATGAGAAAGAAAATTAAAAATTAAAAAAAAAAAAAATGAAAAAAATAAAATAAATTAAAATTAAAAATAAAATAAAATTAAAATTAGAATTAAAAATTAAATATTAAGAAATAAAATTTAAATAAAAAATTAAAATGTAATTTAAAAGTTAAAAAATAAATTGGAACAAATTCAAAATATAATATATATATATATATATATAGATATAATATATGCTATTATATAAATTAACATATATATAATATATAGTAGTATATTATATATTTAACAAAAATACGTTCGATGCAAGATTAGAATATACAAGCGCATTACGCACACGCACACGCACACTCACACGCGCGTACAACACACACACACATCAACAACACACAGCACACACACACACACACACACACTTTTATTAATATTTGTAACGTATACGTACTTACATGCCTGGAAAGATACAATCATACACGCGGGCGCCGCGCAATCATACATACGGATAGTAAATTATTTCGTCGTGCGCTGTGTCGTGCCGCTTCCTCTGCCTCTGCCGGATTGGTGTGTAGCCGTACTCCTCTCAGTCCTGTCGCTCGCCTTCAACTGATTTAAAAAAATATCGTAGAGAGGATAAAAAGAAGGGATAGAAGGGTGGGAAATAGAAGAGGGTTGTAGAAGGGGGGGAGATATTGACAAAGAAAATCTAATTATCGTTTAAGATGACAGGAGTAAAAATTTATGACTTTTTAAGAAGGGGACTAAGCTATTGAAAAAGGAATTATCAGTTAAGCCTAAAGGGGTAAGGTATCAACTGCTAATTATTAACGTAAATAACAATGCATGGAACCACGAGGGAGAGAGATTGGAAAAAAAAGATAATATCTTTGTATACAAGAGGGGCAGAGAGAACAAAAGCTTTTGTTACAACTCTTTCTTTAAAACTAATTATCATTTTTAAAAGAGGGGGAGTTATAGACAAAAGAAACTTTAATTAACATTTAAACTTAAAGTGTTAAGAGTTCATTCTGTCAATTTAAACGTTTATACAGTAGGGTAAGTCTGAAACAAAGCACCAGATGTTACTTGTAACTTGACACCAGTCTCTTGTGTCTTGCACTAACAATGAATACAAGTTTCAAACACATGTACATGAGGACAGAAACACCTACACATATATAGTAATACTCTCTCCAAACAACTAACTAACCTAACTAACTAACTGAACTAAGCTTAACTAACTAACTATACTAAACTAGACTAATCTAATCTAACTGAAACTAACTACAGCTAACTAACCTAACTAAGCTAACTTACTCAACTAACTAACTAACTACTAACCTAAACTAACTAACTAACTAACAACTAACTAACTGAACTAACCAACTTTATACTATATATTCACTATAGTATAAATATAGTTATATAAATTATATATATATAATATATATATATAGTATTATATGCTACAATATATACTATTAAATATATATATAGTATATCAAGTCAATTGCCGACATGTCTTGAATTTCTAAGTCGGTTCATATTAATATATTACATTTCTTTTCTAAATTGAAGTTTCTATTTATATTTGTTAAAATCTATGCACTTTACCTTATTTATTTTAGTTTTTATTTATTCTTTTAGTTAAAAAGAAGTCTACTATATTTTTAAAAACTTGTTATTTATTTTGTTTATAACTTAAAAAATTTGCATTTTTTACATACCCTAAAGGAGTAAATCAGTAAATCAGTAAAGCAGTAAATCAGTAAATTCAAACTGCCCCTCCAAACCCTCCTACCCTTCCGATGATCCATTGATCTATTGATCTATTGATTCTGATTGATTCGAAGTCATAATTTTTATTAATTGTTATGTCTTACTATACCCTAAATCCGTAAACATGTTAAAGATCAGTAGAATCAACTGCCTGTCCAAGCCACCTTCCTTACCCTTCCATGATCCATTGATCTATTGGATCTATTATCTATTGATTCAGAGTCATGATTCAAGTCATATTCTTTATTAAAATATTGTTATGTGTTTAACATACCCCACCCTACAATCAGTTAAATCAAGAGAATGAAACTTCCTTTCAGCACCCTTCCTACCCTTCCCGCCATGATCGTATTCTTTACTAATATTATGATATTCTGTTCAATATTGGATTTAATTTGAAATCTGTTATGTTGTTACATACCCTAAAGCATAACATCGTGTTTTAGTAACAGCAAGTAAATCAAATTTCCTGTCTTCCACCCACCTTCCTACCCATTCCATATCTATTATCATACTATGATCAAGTCATTTCTGGTTATAACATAACCAAAAACTGTTTATTTTATTTGGTTATAACTTAAAAAAAATTTGCATTTTTAATACCCTAAAGCGTAATCAGTAAATCAGTAATCAAACTTCCATCTCCATACCCTCCTACCCTTCGGATATCTATTGATCTATTGTATCTATATAAGTCAATTCTGTATTAAACATAACACAAAACTTTATTTATTGTTTATAACTTAAAAATTTTGCATTTTTACATACCTAAAGCGAGTAAACCACTAATCATTAAAGCAGTAAATCAGGTAATCAAACTGTCCTCCAACCACCCTCCTACCATGATCATGTGTGATCTATTGATATATTATGTAAAGATCTATTGTCATATTTTGTATACATAACACAAAAACTTATTTATTTTTTTTTCTTTAAAACATTACCTTAATATCCTTTTGTGTATTTATTTGCTTATTTTGTTTAAAATATTGTCTTTACAATATTTCTTCTTCATGTTATAACTAAAAATTTGCATTTTTACCAACCTAAAAACGTAAATCAGTAAATCAGTTAATCAACCATCCACCCCAACCTCCCCATCATCGTGAGCTAGGGTGTTTCTATTATTCAAGTCATATTTATTAATTGCTATGTTTTACATACCCTAAAACTGTGTTGTAGTTGTTAAATATATCAAACCTTCAAGTTAAATGAAAATATTACAATATTTTTTAAAGAAACTTCCGACATGACTTTGTTCTGCATACATCAACAATGTAACATTGAAAACTAACAAAATATCAATCTCATCCTAGCGCCTAACTGAATACGCATTTCATTAACAAGTAACTTATTTTAAAGTTTCATTTTACATTTATACTTTGTACCTTAACTTTATTTAGTTTTATTTATTGTTTATTTATATTAAAATAAATCTATATATTTTGTGAAAAACTTTATTTATATTCCTAAAACTACCTAAAACATTTTTATATGTTTAAACTAAATTTTATTGCATTTTATGCTTAATTAACTTAATTTGCCAGCATTTTACATACCCTAAGCAGTAATCAGTAAACTCAGGTTAATCGACGACCCACCCACCCAACCTTTCACCTTCCCCAATGACTCTGATTGTACTAGATTCGATACTATTGATCTATATTAAATAATTTCTATTAATCTCACTAGTCCTTTAACATCCCTTAAAACAGCTATAATCAATCTGCTACTCTCATACCATCCCACCCCTCACCCTTCCTATACCCTCAGATACCAACCCCTAATAAATAATATATACTAACTTACATAACAGCTAGATCGGTTATATACCTTCTTTTTTCCCACTGTTACATCTCTACAACTACTAGCATACACAAATTATATACTCCAACCATGATTTATATATATATATTATATAATAATATATAATATATATAAAAGAACATAACCAACTTACATATCTTACACCACGAATAAACGGATAATATTAATAAAGGTCCTTACTTAACTACAGTAAGTAGCTAACATTGGTGCAAAACTTATCCTATTCACACTTTTCAAACATATCTCTAAAATATTAATGTCAATTTTACATTAACATTTAATATGAGAACTAACAAAAATATATCTCAACCTAGCCTAACTTGACCTAACCATTCAATTACAAGGTAACTAAAATTAGAAGTTTCAACTTACCAACTGAAGTCAAAGTAGCAATCTCAATCTCATATACACAACCGATCCAAATATAATTATATTATTTTATATTATGTAATTATTATTAATTATTATTATTATTATTATTTATTCACTAGATCTCAACAAACCATAAGGTGCGACACAACCGCTTGCAGGCTCACACTAGACATATGTCCGTCAAATGCTCTCTACCCTGCACTAAACATTACTCCAATCTTTAACAAAGAACAAAGTTTGTTTAACCAAAACATCCTTGTTTATTCTCGTTGAGAGACGATACAAAAAACGTGAGAAACAAGCCATTCAAAAGCGTGTAAAAAGGTAATTAGTTTTGAAGGGGAATAAACAAAGAACGGGTATCAATTACATTAACAACTCAAATTACGTTCTAAACAAATATGAAAGCATCCTTTTAGGCTACGGACTCTCGTTCGCCCTGGAACAAGAGGATCCGATAAACCAATATCCAAAAGCGTGTGAAAAAAGATTAGTTTGAAGGGGAATACAAAGAACGAGTACAATTACATGAACATATGTTGCTATTGTTACTAACAAAGTAATGAATGCGATTCAACACAACCTGGTACATGAAGGGTAATGCTATGCCGCTCCTCCCACTAAACATTGTCACGCAAACACTAACGCACACATACCAACAAATACAAATTACACACACAACCGACCACACATACACCACCCAAATCATATATATTATATATTATATATAATATGAAAATAATATAATATTAGTATATATTTATTAATTAATATTTAATTAGATATTTTTAGGATTTTTGTATTTTAAATATTGTTTAAATAATAGTATTATCATTTGTAAGATATTAATATAAAGATCTTCACTTTTATTTTAATATTATTTTGTTTTCGATATTTTTGTTTTTCACATTTTTAATATAAACATTTCTGTTGTTTTATTATTATTTTCTTTTAAGTTAAATAATGTTTTTTTATCTCTACTCTGTAAAAAGTTAGTATTTTTTATTTTAATTTATTTTTATTTTTATTTATTCCACTAACACAGCAAGACACCTCGGCCGCTAACCCCGAGAGACTACATCCAACGCCCATGTCGAGCGTTAGAACCTTAGCGCTTCACGTTTCCGCGTCTTCATGCCTTTACGTCTCCACAGCTTTCGGGTGTATACAATTAGCCAGCGGTGACCGCCGCATCCCTCTTGCGTGGAAGAATATATATATATAATATAATGGGATATAAATATATCTAGGAGTAGGATATATATGGTTATATTTATAGTTACATAGATACAAGTATATACATGTATTATATATATATATATATATTTGGAAATAAGATTTAAGGTCAGTAAAACTTGTTCATTTTAATTCCTTTATTACATAATTAGAAACGATAAATCCCAGACATACATATTTTAACATTAAACATTTAAATACTTTATTATTCAAAAATTTTCAAGTTATATAAATATATATATATATATAGTATAATATATATATATGATATATATATATATATATATAATATATATTATATATATATTATATATATAAAACTAATCAACCCTAACATGTAGTATTATGAAATATTTCAAATTTAAACATTCTAAGTCTTTACAAAAGCTTTACAATTTGCGTTGTTTTCCTCAGATAGTTCTTATCTCTCAATACTCATAGCACATATGTAAAAATTCTCTCTTTCGATTCATAGTACTGTTTACGTTCAGGATCACCTGCATAAATACTTTCTTGGCATTGTTTTCAGAGCATAAAGATGATTTTTTTAACGTTTAAATTAAATACATAATATATATTTCAGCTATTCATCAGAAATGGGCGGAGCAACGAATATCGTGAATATAACATAGAATGGGCTACAGCTACGTAATTACCAGTATTTCAGTCTTCTTCATCTTGCATAATACCTCGGCGAGACTTCAGAACATTATTTCAACCGCTTAACCTTAATACGATTCTATGCAGTATGGATCCAAAATGTACATGATTCATTACAACGTCTTCCATACTAGAAGCTCCATACCTATCCTGTGTGTAATTACATACTTAGAAAAGGCGAGAGTAAGTTGTCTACCATCTACCTCTCTTAGGCTAATAGACATCTATCGTTGAGTCTAAAAATCGTAGGACTTAGAGTACTTCTGATCCATTCTTCAACATGACATATAGAGATAGTCATCCCGTCATAAAAATAACGTTGTTATAGAGCATATAGTTGATTTAATACCACGTAAAAATTCTAAACCCATTAGGTTTTCTTGTATATAAGAATGAAACCCTATCAGGGATCTTGACTGTCCATTGTACAATATCTTCAATAGAGTATATCTGTTAAGATGGTTCATGATATACACACTGTGATACACTTGATGAAAATAAAACACTTTCAAACTGAGCACAGAACTGTTCAACGTTAACCAGTCTTAAAGCAACTTATGTTTTAGAAAGAGTTTAGCCTATAATAAAATAAAATCCCTGTTCAAATACAGCTTTAAAGCAGGTATGTAAATTTTCAACCAGAAAAGCATGAAACACAGAGGCATAATGAGGGAATTTACGATAATGATTTCAACACAAATTCCCATGCGCATAAAAGTACGTATAAAAGGAGAAAGCACAGATAATGCATTTGTCACAATAGCCAAGAGAAAAGTCGCTGAGAATTCCCTCTGTTTCATCTGCAAAAGGTCTCCCTAAACAACTGATTTTCACGCAATCAAGAAAATAAATAATTTAAATTTCTGGGTCTTTCTCGTTCCGCATTACTGTATTCCGAGTTTACGTATGGTATATAAACGTATTACAGAGTTATTTCAAGAACCTTAGCCCCCTAGAGCGTATTGTCAGATAATTTGACAGTAATCGTTAGATTATCACGAGTAATGAGTATATATATATAAATAACAAACAAGTAAAAAATTAAGGAATAATTAAAAAGAATAATAATAAATAATAAGTAAATAATGAATAATATAAATAACATACATAATTAAAATAATAGTAGTAAAGGTATAATAATAATATAATTAAAAAAATAATTAAATATAATAAATTAAAAATTATAATATATATAATAAATTATAATAATTATAATTAAATTAATAAATAAATAGATATATAATACTGAGAATCCAATAACAAGAGATAATGCGGCGGATCACTCGCGGACTAATTGTTATACACCCGAAAGCCGTGGAGAATCGTAAAGGACATGAAAATGAGATCGATCAGATAACAGTTAGAAAGACACAAAAATTGAAAGTTATGGCCTCATAGAACTATATATAATCTTACATGGAAAACATTATCTTACATGCTTTTATATAGTAGACGACTAATGTACTTGAAGCTGATTTAAAGTGAACATAATAATATAAAAAATAAATATAAAATTAAATTAAACACTAAATATTAAAACATTTTTCTCAAAATATTTAATAGTAATCAAAGAGAAGGAATAATAAAAAAACTATTTTAAAAGAAAATAAAGAAAAGAAACCTAAATGTTGATATATTAAAAAATGTTGCATACACAAACATAATTTATCTTATAAAAGGACAAATATATTTATAACCTTACCATGTGTCTATATAAATCAGTTCTTTTCTTACAAATGAGGAAAAAATAAGAAATATTAATTATTAAAAACATGAGGAAAATCGTTAGCGGTAATGAACTTTTTAAAATATAATATAATGTATTTTTAAATTATATAATAATAAAATATTATATTAAAAATTAAATAATAAAAATAATAAGAATAATAAAATAAGAAAAAAAACATTAATAATAATAATATAAATAATAAGTAATAAATAATATATAATAATAAGTAATCAAAATAAAATTAAATATAATAATAAAATAATTATAATATAATAATAAATAATAATAAAAAATAATAATAAAACTGTGTTCAGTATTTAAACGTCTGATCACCTAAAAAAATCACATTTGAAAAAAGACATCAGTTATGCATATAATAATGAAATTAGCAAATTAAACATACACCCAATACTATACATGATTGAATGAAAAGACTCTGAACATCATTACTAATCATGTAAAAAATTCATAATACTTTCATAATGAGCATGAATCACTGAATGAAAAGACATCATTGAATGAAAAGACAACATCATTGAATGAAAAGACAACAGATTAATGAAGAGAAAACATCATTAAATGAAAAGACAACATGTAAAATCAAAATCTAATTATGTACAAAAAGAATTAAAAGAGATTAAAAAGGAGAGAAAAAAATGCAAAAAAATATAGTTTTATCAAGGCAGACAATAGTTCCCATAATGATTTCAACTACAAGAAAATTACCTATTCCCAAATATATGGATAATAAATCATAATTTAGTATTAATATAAATATATGTAATATTAGATAATTATATATATATACTATATATATATATATATATATATAATATATATATATATATAGATATATATAATATATAATATATAGTATATAAGTGTGTGTTGTGTGTGTGGTGTGTAGGGTGCGTTGTGGGTGTGTATTGTGTGTTGTGGTGTGTGTGTTGTGTGTGTGTGCGCGCGTGTATGTGTGTGTGTATTACCAGTGTTTTTAAAAGATTTTTAAAACGTGACCTTGTAGAAAAGACACATTTGTGCGGGACACTCAAAAACATCGTATCCTAGTATTTGATCTTGAACAAACATGTAACATGACTACTTTTAGAATGTCAGCCAAAAGCTAAAACGAAAAAGTCATATATATTCTTTTAAAAGGAATTTCTAGTAATATTTTTGCATTAATCTCCGCGCTATTTTTTTATTCACATTCATAACTTCCATTATTAAAGCAGTTTGACTCCTAAACAAAACAAAAAAAAAAAGAACTGAGAAAAAACATAAGTTTTGTAGATTAACAATCTTAATTGAAAAATGCTGTTAGTAATCTTTTTTTTCCATATATATAATAAAAGCATTTTCAAACTATATATATATATAATATATATAATATATATATAATATATATATAATATTATAATATAATATATATAATATATATATTCTATATAATATATATAATCACTTAACTATACTAAGTTTTACATACCTAATATATATTTGTGCTGTTTGTGTGTGTGTAGTGTGTGGTGTTGTGTGTGTGTCACTGATAGTCCTTATAACTCTCATACTGATAAATGAATGCTGTAGTAAGATATTTATAAACAAGTTCGGACTTGCATTCCTAGTCAAAATCCGTTTTCATAGAGAGTTCTATTAAGGCTTTGAGCATTGGTATGATGCTTTTGCGATTGGCTGCCGTGGTCGCTCCCTAGATGCCAGGGGATTTTTTAAAATCCGGACAGCCGAGAATCGTGAACACATATATATATTAGCCTTTATTACGTGCTGCTTGGCAAGCGATTGATAATAAATTAAAAAATTTTGGTATATCCTTGCATGAGAAATAATATTTTTAAGATGGCATAATTGCAATTAATTAGAAAAATAAGCTTGGAACTTTAAGAATTTAAAAATATTTAAGATTTAAAAATATGAACTAATGATAAAAGAAATAATAAAAACATTTTTGTTATTGAATCAAATCATTTATCCATTATAAGCTAAGGTTCTTTTTTTACCTTAATTAACAGCGAACAATGTTAAACTAGTGTATATTATATATATATATATAGTACATAATATATAGTAATACCATATATATACGTATACATATATATATATTATATATATATATTACTATATACTATATTATTATATATATATATATACTATATATATAATATTATATATATATTATATTAATATGTATTAATATATAGTATAATATATATATAACTATATATTATATTATATACATATTGTGAATACTTATGTGTGTGTGAGCGTGTGTTTGTGTGTGTGGTGTAGTTGGGAACGAAGTTGCAGGTCTGGAATGTGTTGTGTATAGCGTGTGTTTTGCGTATCAAGTTATAGAATCAGAGTACACAGCTAATGTTTACCCTTTCAATGTTAGCAGTTGATGAATCGCACATACCTTTTTATAGAACATAAAAGCAACATTATCGTTCATGCAATTTGTAATACCCGGTTCATTGTTATTCCCCTTCTAAAAACATAATTAATCTTTATCACACGCTTTATGAAATGGCTTGTTTCTCAATATTACTTATGTCATACACCTCTTACTAAATGAGAGAGTAGATAACAGAAATTGTTGAATCGCTTTCATATACCTTTTTTAGAACAAAAGCAGAAACAAATGTTTAGAGAAAGCAGCAACTGTGATAAATTCTATGTTTATATATCCCAATATATCAAAAAACATTTCTATTTTTCTTTCCTTTTACGATATCTGTCTTTCTTTCTTCAATCTTCTATTGATTTCCGCTCATACTATCTCAAGAGGAATATAACATAGATGTATGTAACCATATAACCCTTGTTCTTTGTTAAAGATTGAGAAGTTATTAGGTCCAGGTTAATGATACATTTTTATCCGAACTTATATGTATTTCTTATGATAGTTAAAGGCTTGCAAGCTTGTGTCGCCACACAGTTATTGTAGTTAGTGAGATTCTAGTGGTATATAAAATTATTAATATAATATAATATAATTAAATAAATAATAAAATAATAATTAATAATATAATAATAAAATATAATAATAATAGATAATAGATTAATAATAATATTTTGAATATACCTGTTGTGTATATATAAAATAGAATTGACTACTTGACTCAAGTTATATTAGTAAAGTATTGAATACTATACTAATTATTATAAAGATTACCTTGTTAAAATGAATGTATGATAATATATAATATAAAAATGGTGGGTGTCATGTCGATGTTGTTAGGCGTGAGTGAGATATATTTTTGTTCTGTCTCAATAATTACAATGTTAATGTAAAAAGGACCATTAATATTTTAGAGATATTTTAAAAATGTATAGTATAAGTTTTGCTCCTATGTTAGCTACTTACTGTAGTTAAGTAAGAAAAGCTTTATTAATATTAAACCGTTTATTCGGTGTAAAATGTTAAGTGTTATGTTCTATATACTATATTGTGCTGCGCGCATAATATATATATGGTTATTAGTGAGTTAACTATATAGTGCTAGTGGTATATATTATATTGAGTAGTGTATGTATGTTAGTGTGGTTAGTAAACTAACCAAAGCCTATAGGCTAGATATATCGAAAATAGTATACCTGAGATACTGTACCTCATTGGTATAAGACAAAGATAACATAGGTTGAATGTTGTGTGGCTGTAAATTGTATAAGCTATATTTAGCTTACCATTATTATTTAAACATAAACATAAACATAGATAAAAACCATAGATAAAAATTTAAAGTTATACTTTAATATAAAATATAAAAATATTGACTTAGCGATAAGATTAATTAGCAGCTAAATTTGTAACTATGCGTCAAACATATTTCGCGTGGTGAAAATGGCGATGGAGATGTCCAGAAATCCTTTTAACTCGATGATCCTCATGCAGCAAATATATTATCTGCAAAGTTTTTTATAATTGGAAATTTTAAATTGGGAAAACAAAAAATCAAGATAAAATAAACCCTCATTACACAAAGAATAGCAAGTAGGTTTTAGAGACGAGCTTGACAAGAAAAATAAATAAACAGTTTTAGGGATTTTATCAGTTATTTTAAATGAATAAAATAAAAATAAATAAAACTAAATAAATTACCTAACGGTGTACACGAGTACGAAGAGTACTAAATCCTCTAAGTCATCTGCAACTCTCACTAAAAAATTCCTATTTTCTCACTTATCTATAAATATGAATTGCTGCAACGCTAGATCCAAATATATTTATGTATGCTTTTATATTTAATTCGATCTTCTGAAGGGCAAGTGACTAACTTCCAAAGGTTTCCTTTTTATATGGTAAAAATTAACTATGAAGAATCTGTTTCCAAAAAAATAATTATAAGTATTGATTAATTAATTACACAAAGTGTACAAAAATCGTATATTAAATATATTTAACAACTACAACAACGTTTTAGGCGTATGTAATGAAAGCTAAATAAATAGAAAAATATGACCTGAATCAATTAGATAATCATTAATAGATCCATACAGAATAATGTATAGTAGAGTAGTGCTAGACGTAATTTGTTTGATTACTGATTTACTTGCTTTATATAAAAGTAAAAGAATGTATATGGCTACCATAATATAACATGCAATGTAGGTTACGTAATGCAAGACTCTAGGGAGGAAAAACATTCTTTAATAAACAAAATAAATAGCATAAATTGAATAAGAACATTGATGCCTAGAAGGAAAAACATAATGTTTATATATAATGTAAAAACACACAAATAACCACGATAAAAAAATCTATAAAAGTTTTTCGACCTGTTATTCAATGGCTTATACAATATGACGAATCAATAGATCAATGGATCATGGAAGGTAAGCGACACAGACGGCGAGAGACGATTAGATGCTCAATGAATGGACACTAAGGCTGAATATCTATAATATTGCACTATATAGCATAATAACCTGTTCATGAGAAATTGACCATACAGGTCGCAAGAGGTACCTCAGCTGTGTCTGAATGCTACTTTTAGTTAAATTTGAAATATAATAAGAAATTTTGCGAAGTTTCATAAATATATCCAATACGAATCAAATATAAATAAAGATAAGATTTCATTGATATAGATAACTAAACTTAGACAACACATGTGTGTATCATCATTGATCGAGATAATCTAGTAAGATTATAAAGTTTATCGATGATTTACTGCTTTATTGATTTACTTCCTTTTGTGTGAAATAGTAGGTAATGAGTAAAAATGCAAAAATTTTTTAAGATTAATATAACAAAATAAAATAAAAAGTTTTTTTTATGTATAACCTAAGGATATATTACATATTAAAACAATAGATAATGAGATCATGGAAGTATGAAGGAAAGAATGTATGATATTAACTTATTATGCTTACATGAACTTCATTCATTCGTGATATTGTTGAGAAAATGACAGGATATGACAATAATATAAAAGAGGACACACCCTTTAATAAAAATATGACTTGAAATCAATAGTAGTATCAATTAGATAACAGGAATGAGTTATAAGGTAATATAGGTCAGCTATTTATAAGGGTATTATGAAGTTGTCTACCATTAACTGCATTTATTTATTTTCGTCAATCCGACGTGATATCTAAGAACGCCAGTAACATATTGTAGATATATAAATAATTTTATATGACACACCAATACCAGTAGAGTAAATCGAGTATCAAATATCAGAGTGGAATCGACTGGATAAAGGTAGAAGTGGCTTAAAGCTATGATTTGATTTACTATTACGATTTACTATATTATCTGCTTACTGATTTACTGAGCTTTATTATGAGATATGTATAAATAACTATATAATCCATATATTTATATATATAAATGACTTAATCAACTAGGATTAACAATTTTTAGATGGCAACTTTTATAGATGGTAAGGAATGATATAAGTATTTGTATACATTCTTGAGGTAATGACATTACTTATGAGAGAGGATTGAAAAGAGCATCGTTAAAAGGTCAAATATTCTGATAGACAGTTAATCATAAAATTATAAAAGTATAAGATTCTTTAATAAAAATTATACATTAAGAATCTTTATTTAATATTAAAAATAATATAAAAACTAAAATATAAATATATAAATTAACATTAACTTTATAACAAAATACTAATATAGAAAACTTACAAAATTTAGAAACAAATGGATATATTTAAATATGAATCGACCTTAGAAATAATATCCAGAACATGCGGCAATTGAATATATACTGAATAGTATTATAATATAATATAATATTATATATATTAGGGTAATTAGCTACACCGGATCTCCGCTCGCTCCGTCATTGGCCGGTAAGTTACCGTACTTATCTTTGTAAAGATCTCCAGCTCTGACCGGAGATACCTATCATATTAAGTCTCAGGCTTCTCGCCGTAGTATAGAGCCTAGTATTATATATTTTGAAAATATATATATATTAAAAGATTATTTAAAAATATAATAAAAAATATATAATGTCATTGAAAGTAATAAATGAACATATTAATAAATTAAATTTATATAATTAGAGAAAGTAGATTTCATACAAAAAGTTGAGAGTGATTAAAAATAAATTATTATAATACAGGTGTTTTTACAAAAATATGATTAATAATTATTATAATTTTACACTTAATTTTATGATATAATTAATAATTATTAATAATAATAATATATAATATGATCATAAACAACTTATAAATAGGGTTTGCATACATAACATTTGGACATACAGCATATAAAACCTTAAAAATACACTTTAGTTAAAAATCATTGCTTTAAAAAATGCCAATATACTACAGAAATTATAAGAGTAAATATGAATATAATAGTATATTGAAATTTTAGCGCCACAATCTATTAATATAATTCTTGTACCAGTTAAGATTACACCATGTATGTCACGAGCCCAACAAAGCACTATACACAAAATAGCATTATGACATCATCCTCCCTACACAACCCTCTTTCACCAACCTATTTATTCAAGCATTTTATAAATTTACAATATTATTTATAACAATAAAAAGTTTAACATGAGGATTTGTTCAGTTAAAAATGTCTAGTAAATTTATGCTTCAAAATTGTTTCATTTATTAATATTATTTGCTGAAATCTGCGTTCTCTTATTAATTTAATATAATATAAGAGCCCATGAGCATATTATGTATATAAAGATACTCTCTCACTGGAATCCTATTTATAAACTAGAGTCCAAGTTTCCTAGCTAGTTTTAACTTCAAAAGCTAGTGTATATATAATAGAGTAAAGCTTTTGCTTTAACTTTCCTACCCAATATAGTTCATCATTGTGTTAATACTATATATTCTTCTATGATGACTTATTTTCAATAATTTAGCTACTATACATACTTTATTTTTATAGTATTATTAACGTGTTCTTTATCATCACTGCTGGACGTTAGAAATCTATTATATACATATATATATTAATACCAGTCAGAATCTGTAATATTAGAATTACTTCTATAGGATAATAGTAGTATATGTTCTGTAATAAATTATAATGTTTTTCCTTTTGCGAATACATAGACTTATATTCGCGGAGATAGAATTATTATACCAAATACGCATATACACAATAATGACTGAATCTTATAACTGTTATTTACTAATTAATTAATGTTAGTATTAATGTTATCGATAATTTTACCTTTATATATTATTATTAAATAACAGTGCAGATGAGGGACTTTGACCCAAAATCCATGTTACTCTATATATCTTCCACATAAGCGCGGAAAAATTGAATGTACAACAGTGAAACTTTATCGCTCAACCAGATCATTTACTAATACACCCAAGCTTCATGGATAAGTTAAGGATTGTGATATATAACAATTATGCCTTCCTATCGTTTATATCGTATAGACCATACTCCATAGTAACAAATCCCACTAAGGTCGCCTAACGTAACTGTGTGAAGCAGAGATTCGCCCTTGATCCTCTCGACTCTCTTGTATAACAAGAGCACATTTCCTGCTTGACTACGTCTAAATACTAAGTACTAACAGCATTAAGCGCGCTAAACACCATAATCTCTCTGTATCTCCGCGCAACTAAAAAATATCAACTTAAATGATGAGAGCAGAAAAGTATTTCCTAGCCCAAAATCTAATGATATACTAGATTAGCTAAATCAGTATGATAAATAAGCTTTATTCCTTATCTATATCCACCATAATCAGTATGGATACATGCATGTCTGATTTTCACTTCCTATATAAGTATTAGATGCTGCAAAATATTTTATACACCAGTAGTTATTGACAATATTTCTAATGTCATGTTGTTTTCCTCATCACTCGCTGCTTTACTTAATTCTTTATATTAAATACATATCACAGTATATATATATAATAGGTACTTTCCAACATGTGTATTTAATTATATGATATATATGCCTGACAGATCTATATATGTACATACCCAAAATTATCTTCTACTTCACATATATTACTAATTCTAAGTTCAAGAAGAAGTTAAGTAATTAAGAGGCTACTTCTAATCAAAAAAATTCTTTATACTTTGCCATAATAATCTGTAATAATATGTCCATATCAGCCCTTGCTCCAAACTATCGCAACAATATTCTTAAAAATACCTTAACTTAATTAACTTTTCTGAATAAAACTCTATAATATATCTATTTATTTTTAAACTGAGGAAAAAATTGTTTATGTCCAAAAATACGTATCACGGTGTCATTTTCTATCTAAAACTGAACCAATATAATATCAACTGTCAATGTGTATCATCGTATATCTAATAATTAAATTATATATTTCATATCTTATTTAAACTTTATAAAAAATAAGTTTTTGCTCTTCTTATATTATATAACTTAATAATATTTCATTATATTTAATTCTGATATACATAAAATATCACTTAACAGGGTAATGCTAAATTTAATTATATGTGAGGATATTTAGAACTGCTGTATAGATACATAAAAGTATTCTTCTCTTTAATTATAGTAATATCAAAACGTATATCTATATAAGTAACCACATTTAAAAATAGTATTCAATTTTTCAATAAGTTTATACCGCTATTCCTTTCCAAGATTTGGCTAATATTATTTATGCAAATTATAGCATTAACCTACAGGTATATAACAATAAAAGTTACAAATTACTAGGTACATCATCCATCATTCGCTCTATTTACGTACTTAACAAGTGCATCAATAAATTGTACATATACAATATATGAACAATGTTAATAATAATCTCACATTAATCATATATTACCAGTATTAGCCATATTATTTCTAGATTATGTTTTTTTTTTTTAATAATAATATATTAAATTATAAATTGCAAATATTTTTATTATGACTTCATATGCATCCATATTGTCAGCATAAATATAGATGAGAAATTTACCATCTTCTTCCTACATCTTGAAAAAGCTTGTACTGTTAATTGCAAATTTTAGATTTTTCGAATTTTCGATATATAGCTATAAGTTATGTAGACAATTTATGTTATGATGTCTATACTAAAGTATAAATACCTACAATGTTTCCTACATTAAGTATATAAGTAATTAAATCTTTACTTGTTTATTTGTATAAAATATATATAGCATCATTGATTATACCTATACTAGTAATTTAACTATAAGAGAATGAATAAAAATCATCGTCTCATTATTTATATTAAACAAACCTGTCGCTCTCATTCACTTGATATATAGATTTGAGTTAATTATCTGATTAGGGACAAATACATGAATATATTTTCTATTATTTTAAAATCCTCAAGCTCTTAATATTCATATTAACATCACTTTTGGACACTACTTTCATCTGCTACTATGAGATAATAGAGAAGCATAGTAAAGACCTAATATACTTTGTAAACGTTTCACTATCCTTTGAAAATCTTTATCAATCCTATGCCCTGACATAATAATTTATAAGAGCTTTCATATATTTTAATTATATACTAGAGCATAAGTTCTAGAAGTATCTGATGTAATGATTAATGGCTTGAATTCTCTGCAATACTGAAGTGTTATTTGTTCTTATATATTAACCCAATATTTATATATGATATATGTTGAAATACAGGCTTTTATAAATAAAATCTCAAGTATGATAAATATTATATTGTGTAGACATACGTGAATTTATTAACTCTTGAAATCAATGTGCTTCTACAAACAGAAAATAGCGTAGATTAGGCACTATACCCATCATAAGCTAATCATTTTCCCAATTTTGAAATGAATTTCTTGCTTTTTACTATCATTAAGTTTCCAAATAAGATATCTTATAGTGTTATCTTCAATTTCACTCTATCAAACGAATTTGTCCCAGGGTAACTAAATCTATAACTCAAAATAGAGTTGTTAGTAACCTGAAGATGATTATTTGAGAACTTAATTAGACTAGTGTATCATTTCTCGAGTGATTGATATCAACCCCTTGCCATGGTCTCTCTCTACAAGCCTAGGGCCACTCTGCTCACTTGATATGACTCGATCCCATTGCTATCTCCAAATCACTAAGTTTATATCTCCTTGAGTCAGCAAAGATGATCCTGTTACATGCCTTACGTTGTTATCAGATATTAATACTGTATTATTTAGTATCAGAGCGAAGCTATTTCGTTTAAATTTCCGCGTCTGCATCTGATTATATTTGTCTCCTAAGCTTCATTGACTACGTGTAGCGCAGACCAAAACACCAACTTGTTATTATACTAAATTATTCTCGCTCCTGTTCTCTTAAAGAGCGTAATTCCACAACTATGAGAGATACGATATCAATTACCTAATTCCAGAAATCGAAATTAATTATACCAGATTCTTCTCCTATTATAATAAATATATATTCAACAGTCGTGTAAAATAATCAAGGATCCAACAATCTAAGCATTTTTTATAAAAATTCTTTATCAAATATCTCGACAATAAATAAACATCCGCCAACATCCGCAAGTCAAAAAAGCACGGTGAGGATGCATTGTTGATAGATGTTACCTTGAGCAACTACACTGAATATATATAATGATATATTATATATATATTATATTAATATATAATAATATATATATAATTATAATAAATATATAATATATATTAAATAAAAATATATATAATATATATATATATAATATATAATATATATATATAATATATATTAATAATATATAATAATTAGTAAGTATATATATATAGTATAATATATAATATATATATAGAAATAGTTAAATTATTGAAAATGAAAAAATTCATTCTCCGGCCGGAAATCTCGCCTCCGAGCCGTATATATTATAAGAGAGATTACATCTCCGCACACCGCTACTCCACCTCCTGACCAAAATATATCTCTCCCAGTGCCGCAATCCCGACTATCTACCCATTTTCTGCAAATAATTTTTTATTGCGTAGATAGATATAATATATATACGAGATATTATATCATTATAATTATTATAGATACTATATATCGTCTATACTTATCTGTAGTAAACTAGCAAAAAAGTTTAATGACTCTTGTAATAATAATTTATTAATTCATTAATAGTTTTGTTAATGGTAGAAATTAAAATCAATAGCTTGTCGCTGCTATTACTCTATCGAACAACGACAAACAGTGAAAGGCCCAAAATAGTATGTGAATTATAATTAATGCTAAGTTATAATATGAGTATTATAACGAGCGATCAGTACTAAAAGTCGCGGATTGAATGGAGACGCGTGTAGAAAAATGACTACCGAATAATGTGTATGATGATCTTTACAAACAATTCACAAAATACAAGCATATCCATGTTGATCATGTGATATTCTCCTTCTTAAGTGCTCACAGACGAAAAGCATACTTATGAATTACAGCTGTGACTAAAAGATAAAACGGAGTCACTTTTCTAGAGAGCTTATGCTGTCTATGAAACACTCATCGTCTACACCAGATTAAATATAAGAGAACTCAAATGTCTTCAAACACGTATTTACAGCAATTTTAACAGATACATCTTAAACATCTTTTCAAGTTAATCTTCAATATAGGAAACAAAAGGACTTTGGTCTTGATGGCACTACTTTATGATAACTCACGCGCTATCGTGTGTATAAAATTATAGTTATGATGTTATAAGAAAATGTAGTTATGATAACAGCAGAGCTAAATTGGTGCTCTCTACCCCTATCACTCCGATCGTTTAAGGAATTTACAAACAATATTAAAAGAAACATACCACACGTACAAATCATATCCCCTCTTGAATCGGTCCCATAGACCATTGTAACTTTAATTACATGAACGATTCTGTTGCTTCTAGCAGCGAGTGGAAGATTCTGATTTACTTATGAGCAAAGATTAATACGCACTTACCCTTATTATCATTAACTGTAATTCCTGCAAACATGCTTAGATTCCACTATTACTAGTCATGAAATATATTATCGCATCTACCGTACATCGCTGTAAAAAAGATCCCATATTAATTATATTTTCTTTGACTCAATAGTTCTCCCTGTATAATTCGAGCGATCCAAATATCATGTATTCCTCCAACACCTTCTGCAAATAATCCGCCATCTCGTGTTACCACCATTCATCTCCTCTCAGTGCTACAAGTATCTCTCTTAAAATCAAAAGTGAATCGAGCCAAGAGCAGCTTAGAGGAACCATCTTAACGAAGAAAGAGAACGTACGAATACTACACTACTCCTGGACAGAAAGCATTAAGAAGCAGAGCTTTCGACTCTTTACACCAGAGCGCGATTAATATGAGCACAATTAGCGTACTTCGAAGATAATAAAATTAATATAATAAACTATTTGCGCAATGATCGGCCGCACCGTGCGATGCTATGATTGAATAGACTATTCCGAGTGCGAGTTAGCAAGTACAAAGTTGTCCACTTCCCGCTATCTAATTAACAGCGATAATAATATATTAAAATATGAGTGTGTGTGATTGTTGTAGTTGTGTGTGCGCGCTCGATTGAAGTTGCTGATGCGTGTGCGTTAGTCGATGTATTATTCTATCTTGCTATAATGAAACAAATTTATTATGTAATATAACATATATATATAATATAATAATTAATATATATATATATATATATATATATAGTATATATATAATTATAAAGTAAAAACCAAGAACTAACTAAAAACTAAAACTATATCCACACTACGCTAGATCCGCAATCCGACATATGGATTATGACTATCCGCATCCCGGATAATGATAAATATCACCATTCACGCTATAACACCTCTTAATATATAATATAATATATATATATATAATATAGAATATATATTGATTTACAAAATATATCATTCATGCAAGAATAGAATATAACACTGCATACGACACACGCACTACGTACACATACTTACAAACAGACTGACACCACCCACACACACACAACACTACACAACACACATCGAACACTCACACACACTGATCTTAGTAATTAATATATAATGTTATACGTATAACGTACTATACATGAGATATAATAAATTGACTTATAGCGATATATTAAACAATTAGCGTGAAACAGCCACAGACTATAATACGTATCACAAGGCAAATTAAACACAATAACAACACACATCACACATCACAAATATATATATATAATTATATATATATATATATACTATATATAATTAATATAATATATATATATATATATTATATATATATATATTATATATATATTATATATATAATATATATATATAATATATAATATATGTATATTTATTGTATAAATATTAGTATAAATAATAATATAAGTTTAATGTACAATATACAATATTATAAAGACTAAGTGCAATGTTAATCGTTATTAATATTATTTTATCTTTTACATCGTGCCATTTGATTTACTGATGTGGTAAAATTAAAATTGAGGTAATACTCAATTATTTTCTTTTAATTTTCCCTACTTTCAGTCTCATTAATATATTAATTTTGTTTAAAAAGTTTTTAGTTATATATATTATTTATTATTAATTTTATTTATATTTTATTTTTATGTACGACCCTAATACCCAAGCAAGACACCTACGGCCGCTATAAATGCCCTGAGAGAGAACTACATTACACAAACGCCTACATAGTTACGAGCTTATATAGAACCTAGCGTCTTACACGTTTACCGTCGTATCTATCATTACCTTAACGTCTCCACGCTTTCTAGTATATATATATATATATAATATATATATAATATAACAAATATAAGTCCGTGACGAGAAGTGATCTACCCGACATCACCTTCTTGTTGAGACAGATTATAATAATATTATAATAATATATAATATAATATATATATTAATAAATATATATTAATAAATTATATATATATTATAAATATTTAAAGATCATTCTTATCTAGATTCCACAATAAAATGAATATATAGGTGTACATAAAGAATTATTATCTCTCTAATTATATATCATATTAGTATTACCCTATTTGTCACCTTCATATAGAGAAATATGTAGTGTGAATTACGACTAATTACCAGTGACAGTAAGAGTGTATTATATAATTTATAAATTTTATCTCATCTACATATTTAGGCTATAATCTATAAAGTACAAGGTAATCACTTTTGTAATTATATAATTTTGATATAAGTAAATTATTCTCTATTTATTACATATTATATATATCATTATATTTGTGAAATCACAGATACACATATTATTTAAATCAATAACTATAACTAATTTTTACCATAAGATTAATTATAATACATAAAATCCAAAAAACTAATCATTATAATATGCTAAATTACTTAATTAGACTTGTAGCTTATATACTCAACGTAAATCTGGCTTAATTAATTTGTTTTTCATACCTTGTTAAATAGTATAGGTGTCTCTTATAATAATTATACACAACACATTGTCACACTAAGTGTATGAAAGTTCATATGCCTAGCACTTATGTAAAATTGTTTA